>VDFB02101545.1:0-24536 GCA_007258455.2 Sequoia sempervirens
TAAGACAATATCAGGAACATGATGTGGCCCCATCAGGTAAAGAGCACCACTCTAATGTTCTTTTAATTAATGAAATACTTGTAGCAATAATAATAAAACATATCAATTTAACATTTCTTTGTTATTGTAGCAGACCCCCCCTTGCAGTGGCCTCCACGTCATGAGTACACAACTAGGCATACATTAAGATCACGAGAAGAGGGCAGAACAACTGAAGGAGGGACAAATGATTTAGAAAATGATACTCCACTTCTTTTTTTAGCTGCAAAAAAGAAACAAAAAAAGTGATTGTAATCATATTATGACAACCATATTTTTGATAATATGTAAAAACTGAAAGAATGAATGTTATATGTTAATGAACGAATGTGAATATGTTAATGAATAGATGTTATATGTTATTAATGGATTAATGAATAAGATGTTATATGTTATTAATGGATGAATGAATGATTAATGTTATATGCTTGGGTATGGGGAATTGAGAGTGATGTGAGGGGGGGGAGGGCCAAATGAGCTTCCACCATCACTTGGTTGGCCCTGTTAAGTAGAGAATATTAAATTATTCTCGAAACAAAGAGAAGCTCAATAAGGTAATGCACTTTTCAATATTTCATTATGTTGCACTTTTAAGCTTATGTGATTTTCATTAGTTATCTTTGCTTCAATATGTTACCCTTTGTACTTATTTTACTTTTTAACACATCTCATATGTTACCTTGGATGACAACTTTTGCAGGGGAAGCTATCCACAGATGGATCCCGCATCTGGGGATATACAAGTTTGGATTAGACAAACTTGGGATGTACTCATGTAGCAGAAAAACAAAAGAGAAGAGCCTAGCCATTTCAGCACAAGAATTGGCTTGAGACTGGTAGGTGGTTTGAACTAGGTCTGGGTATGAGGGGTCTAAGAGAGAGCTCTGTAACACAACTGGTATTATTTCTATTTGAACTCAATTGTGCTGTTTGGAAATCATTAGTTGTGGATTTAATTTCTATTTGAACTCAATTGTAATCAAGTGGGCTTCATACGTTGCGGGAACAATACTTGTTTTGATTCATGAGCTTGGTGTGCAATTCAATGATGACATCAACATACTTGTATGTTGTCTTTACACTAACTTTTTCCTGTAAAATGTTAAGAACATATTTTACTTTATTCCACTATGAGAGAAGACATTGAAGAAGAGTATCATAGCAAAACACTCAATCATCAAGGAACTTCAGTCTCAAAAAAAATCAAGAGAACATCAAATACACAAAACTTCAATAATTCACTTTCATTCACCAAAAATCCATCAATTCCTCTTGAAACCATAAGGCTATCAAACATCACAAACACCAAATTAGTATTTCAAACCCTTTATCAAATTCCAATTCAACTTATCCACCATCAAAATGTCTGTAACAATCAATAACCATATTTGAATCACTGTAATCAGTCCATACTCTCTACAAGTACCAATCCACTCATCTTAGCAACTTACTTTACAAGGCTAATTAACAACAATCCAATCATCATTTACTCAAATAACTTGAACATCATGTTGAAGCCTCTATCAAACACTTTCTTTTTTTCGGTAAAACACAGACTAGCTACATATATTGATTATGAAAATAAAATACAATAGATATTCATGATTCTGGGCCAAGCTAGCCTTTGGGAGACCACAAAAAACAAAATTTGCATCGAACTATCGTTAGACCACCTGGACATTCATGTCGTTTACAAAAAACTTTCCAAAAAACTTACATGCCCTTCACACAATTTCATTCATTTTCATCATAAAATTTTGTAGTTTCAACCAGGTCTGCAAAGTCCTTGAGCCAATGCAAACCCAACACCTCAACCACATCCAAGCACTTACATAGGAATTTTGCTCCAATTATGGCCTAGTGACGGTGTCGCTCCAATTGTTCTCTTGTTACGTCCATGATGAAAGGTTTCCATTCCACCTCTACACCCTACTGGAACATCCTGACCATATCATTTGGGAATGGAATCCCAATTCCCAGCCTGGCAATTGCCACCACGTTCACGTCATCTTCCAGCACTAACGCCACAAACACCATTCTCAATAGGACCAAGCATCTCACTTTTGAGATGTTTAATTCTAGCAGTGAGGCGAGGAAGCAAGAGGTTCAAATGTTAGAATTCTCCTTCATTTTGTTGCTTGAGAAATAGAACCTCCGACCAAGCACCATTCGCACCACCTCCAAACACAAAATATCCCTGTTCAGGAAAATATTTTTTAGCCTCTGGTCCGATATGAACCCTGTGAAGGCCGCTTTTGGCTTTGTGTTTTTGAGCTTAATGGGGGTCTCCATTTGGATTTTGAGTGCGGAAGAAGCCATGAGGAGCTCCATAAATAGGAAAAAACATTCGCATCAACTCCGATAACCAGCTACCATGATTAATACCTTTGTACCTTTCTCAACCATGACGCTTCACCTCAACGAAGGACCGTATGAAGAAACCAGGTGTAGCATGTTCTTGCATCCGTTTGATCTCAATCTCTTGAGAGTATCATTTCCACCTTTTCCAAAGCAATTTCCAGTACAATATGTGCCTAGCCAGCTTTTCCACTCAAACACCCTTGTGTGGCATTAAATGACTACTTATTACCTTGAACATTCTTGGTTTGGCGGCAGAGATCCTGGAACAGACAACTAACACAAAGCTTGCCTCAGCTTGCGATAGTCTTACATCATGCCTCAAAACTGAAGATTCAATTACTTTCAGGGGCAAAAAGGCTTCATATAACCATGTTAGGGAGGGAAGATGTTTGAACGAATATTTTTTAAAAAAAAAACTACAGGGTTTTCTTCGCAATTTCGACAAACATAGCTTGACGAACCACAAAAAATTGCGGAAAGGTTGTTATGTAATACACGCGACGTAGTTTTTGTCATAATGGCAACGACAATTTTCTCCACCTCATCAGAAAATGGACGAACGTTTGGTGTTTTGTCGATGATTTCAAATAGGTGTTCTACAATGTTTTGTGATTTTTTGCGTTGGTAGATGGATGAAGTTACGTTGATTTTGCGATGAACACCACCAACATTTTTCGTGGCACTAACCGACGATGTTGGGTCATTTTTTCGATGTATAGATGGACAAAGTTATGTTGATTTTGCGACGGACACTGCCAACATTTTTATGTGGCGCTGACTGACGATGTTGGGTCGTAGTTTCCATGTATAAAAATTGGTCGTTAAAACGATCAGCGATGAAATTTAAATCAGTGTTTCATCGGTAATTCGACAATATTTTGTTGATATGTCACCAAAAATTCGTCAGAATTTGTAGTCAAATATAGTAGTGATCGAAGTTTCACTCAGGTAATACAAACTATTTATAATTTTAAAATAAAAAAATTATATTTCGTAATTGAATAATGTTTAATCACTTGAAGATTCTAGATAGTTTGTAAGTATGCTTTGTACTTTTTAATTAATTTGATTTTAGGTTGTTATGCACTTCATAATCTATGAATTTCATTTGTCCATGTTGTTGATCTCCAAAAATATAGGCTAGTGGCATCATTAGCTTGTAGCATACCATTTCACTCTTATCCTCCTAACTATCATCACTAGCTTGTAGCATACCATCTCTCTACTCATTGTTGGGCTCATAAATGTTGCTCGGGATATTGATCTTATTACTACCCTTGTCCTATGTAAAAGTATACAAATATCATGATGACTATGTTATTGCATTCATACATTATGACTATAGACTTCCATTTATACCTTTGAAGTGCTTGACATCATAGAGGATTACTACCCTTGTCCTATGTAAAAGTATACTTATCATGATGACTATGTTATTGCATTCATATATTATGGTTGTAGACTTTCATTTATACCTTTGAAGTGCTTGACATCATAGAGGGCTGCTCTCTTGCTTTCTTGACTTCATATTGTCATCTTCTATCAATTATCTTCAATTCTATCTACTCCATTGACAAGGTACTGTCCACTTATCATTTAGAAATATATGCCCTTGTTCTATCCCTTTGAAGAAGGACTATCCTCTATGAATATGATCATTAAAAGGGCACTATCACTCTAAACTATCCTTTAATAATAAACTATGCATGCTCCTCTTATACCATTGTACTATTTTTTTTGCTTCTCCTATGAGACTATCTTGTACCATTAGATTTCATGTGATTATCCCCTGCAATGTCCCCAAATTTTTGGTAAAGTGACTTAATTAATTTAATTGACTTAAGTTGTCCAAAAAATAATATCATTTCAAAAGGATGACTTTAATTGATTGTTTTAATTAAAATAAAGTGGAAATAATAAAATATTAAAAAGGTCACTTTATTAAATATTATAAAGTTATTTTATATTATAAAGTCACTTTACTAAATAAAGTATTCTTCTAGAAGCTGGAGTTAGTTACAAGTTGGCTTCTTCTAGAAGATTCATTTGAGCTTTTAAAAGGAGTTGAGTGCAAGGCATTTGGGCATCCATTATTGAGTTGATATTTCTTATGCATATTGCAAAGGCTTGAATCTCATATTTAACTAAATCTCTGAGGATGAACACCTTCAGCAAATTGGAAAAGGGTTGGACAAAAACCTAACTCTTTTTAGGAGTGGATTCACGATGGAGTTCGCATTGGGCTTAACTGTTTCAAATTTGGAGCTTCAAGAATATTTGCTGAAGAGAGCGATTTGGGGAAATTTTGTGAGTCTTCTTTGAAGATGAAATTTCCAGGTTTATGCAATAAATCAAGTGTAATTGATATTTTGATGTTTTGTTATTTTTGGGTTTGTTGAGAATATATCAATATATCTTGTTGAAGACAAATAGAGTATTATTTTCTAGATTTGTTATCATGGCATAATTCTTAGTTAAACAAAGGCTAGCGCTAAAAGACAAATTAAATTTAACATTAGAATAAGACCATCAAAACGAAGGTTTTTGGCAAAGTCGGGTTTCTGATCTGCAAACAAAAGATAAATTTCAAATACGGACAAATTGTGGGCCTTCAAAAGAGCTATCATAGCACTTGAGGGAATCGTGATTCATTAAGGAATCATTGCCTTAGTTAAGAATCACTGCCTAATGCTTACGTGGTAACCAAGACATTTAAGAGACCACTCAAAGGTGAGTCACCAACTAAATAAGACAAATCGGGCCAATTGAAGGAGACAAATTAAAAAGAAGAAGAGACAAATTGTTATCTCCTGGTAGAAATCATGGTAGGCTTGCTTCAGGGACCCGATACCTTCATCTTATCCACCAAAAATAAAGAAATTGGGAGCTTCTTGCTTATTAACAATCTACCAAAATTTATAAAGAGTCTATAGGGGGCCTACGTGGATACATGTTCACAGGAGTATTTATAGGCCAGTGCCAGCTATTGTTTATTCCCAGCGATGTAAAGGTGAATCAGGACTTGAGCAATATAAGATTATAAGCACTCAAATTGGGAAGTTGATTATTATTTCAAATAAGAAAAACAGGGTAGCCACTCATATGAAGGAGAGTTTGTGGCAATAGGGAGAACGTTTGGCTTCAATAGATTAAGGCACTAAATATAAGATCATGCCAAGCCACGTGAATGTCTGTATAGAGGTGTTTGGACATCAATAGCAAAAACGTGAAGATTGAGACAACATACAAGGTTTAATGAAGGTGTGAATATCAATTCTGAACATACATGGCTATAGAACTGATAGCACTGCTTGCTAGAACTTCTGCATGACTCTCTTGAGGGTATCGATGCTCTTATGAGAGTCATCTTGGACCCAGAATACAAGGTGTGGCAATATTTTGAGTGTTTGTGTTTTCTTAGATAGTTGTTGTCAATAGTTTCTCAGTCATGGTGGATTAATACAGGGTTTGGTTTCCTTTATTACACTCTCATTTATCTAATCTCAGATTGCTGGAAATGTATTGTAAGTTGCCAAATATTTCTGAGTCTGAGTTTGAATGTTAGCTCTACAATTTAACTCAGAAAAAGGATTGTAATCTTTCAGTAGTTATTATGATTTGAATATGGTCACCACTCCCATATCCATATCTCTGTTACTCATTGTTATTGTGTCCCTGAGACAATTTTTGAGCATGCATTGAGCTGTTATTAATTTCTGAACAATTATTGTAAAATCAAAATTGTATGAAGCCAGAATTATCATAGAACTCATTTCCAGTATTGTCCATGCTTGTACTTGATTGTATCAATCAATGTATGTATGTTGTTGAGCTTTAGTTTGATAAAATATCTAGTATCTATCAAACTGAAAACAATCAAAAAGCTTCACTCCATCTGAAAAGGCTTCTTATAGTGGTATTAGAGCTTTGATCCTGCCAGCCTGAG
Source organism: Sequoia sempervirens (assembly GCA_007258455.2). Lineage (NCBI taxonomy): Eukaryota > Viridiplantae > Streptophyta > Pinopsida > Cupressales > Cupressaceae > Sequoia > Sequoia sempervirens. The sequence continues at coordinate 6,347 of VDFB02101545.1, forward strand.
GGTTTAGAGTTATCATATGCAGACGCACGAAGTTGGTCCACACAGATACTATACTCGTAGAAGATTAGATCAGCAAGAGAATCCAATTGTAGGTCCACAACAAGACACGATGGGTGATAGAAGAGGTTAGTAGTCTACCAAGGCATGAAGCTAATGATGATGACAAAGAAGCAAGAGCAATCCTGAGAGGTATTGCAACAGGGAAGCAACATGTGGCTAATGTTTTACAACAAATTACAACAACCTTACAATAGATGAACATTCCTAGAAGTAAAAACCGTGAGCATGAAGATAATGAAAGTGTAGTTGGGACTTCAAGGGCACAAAGGACACCTACATGTACCACCAATAAACCCTTGCAACCTACCTTTTTACCAAGGAATGATCCAGAAGAGGAGATTGATGAAGTAGATGAAGTTGCATCCTTCACGCATAATGTTATGACAATGCATGATGAGTGGGAAACACTACCCCAACATGTTAAGGACCTATTACCCTTTCCTCAATACATTGGACAGTGAAGAGATAGTAGAAGGGTAAGACAGGAGAGAACGCCAAGGTAGCACAATAAGGACCTAAATCAAGCTACAAGCAAACTCACGCTTCCTACATTCGATGGTAGTGGGAAGACTAGTGTTAGAGCATGGATACACAAGTTGGAAATCTTCCTAACACTTAGGCAAGTATGAAGGAGGAGGATAAGCAATCAAATTTTATACTATGCATCTTGAGGGAATTCCATACGATTGGTGGCATCATGGTTTGGTCACTCAAAACCATGGTTTGATTCATTCTTATGTTGAGTTTAGTAATAGATTGATTGCATGATTTGACAGGAAGGATGCAGAGCTATATTATAGAGAGCTAGCACAACTAAAAAAAAGTGGGTATGTAGAGACATATGTCAATGAGTTCCAAAGGATTGTTGTTATGGTTCCTAGTATGACTAAAAAGAGGGTGGTAATTTGTTGTTTATTACAAGATTAAATGACAGGATGAGAGGGCTAGTCAAGGAACTTGAGCCTAGCACTCTTCATGATGCTATCAGGTTGGCACTAGATCTTGATACATCATCTTCTACATCTCAACACCAAAGAATAATTTAAAGGATAATAAATCAGAACACAAGTCAGGTGGGGGAACACCAAATCAATCCAAGCCTATGCAACCTATGATGGATTTTTAAACAAGGAATGAGTTGCGTAGAAAGAAGTTGTGTTCTACTTGCAAGGAATCGAGGGAATCAAGTCATAGGTGCCTTGGAAAAGGCAAGGTGCATTACATAGAGGTCTATTCTAATACTGATGAGGAGGTTGACATGAGCTCAGATAATGATCATGAAAATCAACCACACAATGATGCTGACACAAGACATATAGATCATGGTATTGTTACCTGATTTTTAGCTTTCAGTTGGAATCAGGTAACTTACTGTTGTTCTTTTTGTGTTGTTTGTTTAAACATTTAAAAGATAAACCATAGTCTGCTAGGTCATCAATATGCATGAAAGAGATTGTCAAATGAAACAGATTACATTTTTATTCCAATGTTGCAATTACAACAAATGAGAAAAGAGAACCATATGTGTTACAAATGTAATCTTTATTGATAATCATGAAAGTGTACATGTCCCTCACAAGCCAAGGGACTAACTTATTCAATGAAAATAAAGAAGAGCATATACATGAATAAGTGAATAAAATAAAAATGTGCATATAAGGAGAAAGACCAGTCATTGCATGAGAATGACTGGTTTTGAATGTCATCTTGCCATGTTGCCCCGAGCTACTTGTGTCTTTCCCTAGCTCATAGTGCTCCTAGCTCTGCATCTGCAATAACAATGACGTTAGAGCAATGCTCTAAGCAATGAAAGATCTCAAACCTTACATGAACATTCACCTATGCATGTATAAACTAATCTCTAAATGCATTAAACAAGCATGCAAACCTTGGATGTCCTAGAAAACAATGAAGTCATCAAACACATCCAAAATATTCATTTATTTTCTAACATGTTTGCTTCATGTGCAGATTTAGGACAAGTCTTGTTACTGCTCTGATTCAGTCAAATACAACATGTGGAGTAAATGTGGCTCCCACGAGGGTAGAGCTCAACATGTTGTCCTCTAATGTTTTGAGAGGAATAGGAAATTGAGAAACTTGATCAAAGATATACATGTCATTAATGCATTAAATCAATATGGAATTACACCAGTCGATCAACTTTCATTATCAGATTCAAAAGATGCATCAAGTTCAATTATGCATCTCTTAAACATTAAGGGAGCAATCCAAGATATTGTCAAGTCCCTCTCACCTTAACCCTATTGGACAACCACACATCACATAGGATGGTGAGCTTTCAGGTCACCAACATAGGTGACATGTGTCTACCCACTAGGATCAAAGTGAGGAGATGGTGTTAATTGTTGCACATGATTGAAAAGGTAAACAACTGTTGCGGAAATCAGGTAGCAAACATGTGGGGCAGCAAGCATTGTTATGGAAACCATGAAGGTTGGGATAGTCTTAAAGAAAAATGCATGCTATATGTTATGAATAGGACAACAACAATGGATAAAATCATGATCTCATGCATATGGGTAGCAATCATGAATGTATGCTACATATCAACAAGGGTAGTCATTGCATTTATTAAGGGAGCAAGTGAGCCATGTTTTCACTTTAGTAGTAAATGTTAGACTATGAATAAGACATGCAATGAAAAGTGCAGTCAACAAACAACAAGGAGTAGTGATAGGGGTCCTTGCAAGACATAATCCATCATAGACAAAAACCTCTAGGGTGGAGGAAGAGTAATGCAAAGAGCAGTGGTTTTGAGAGCTTTAAACACAACAGTTCTGCCTCAATCTTACCAATGAGAAGATGCAACAACATATATACACAAGGCATCTATGCGACTTAACTAAATGTGCTAATGAAATGTGATCTCATTGAATGCTATTATTAGTGGATATGCTCATAATCTTTCATGCAGGGGTCTAGTCATCATAAATGATCCAACATGGATCAAGATTGCATGCCAGAAAGCAGGAACCCAAGTTTAGAATGATAAGAATCAATTCCTTGACAACAAGTATACATAACAGTGATATGGAGAGGAAATTTCATCAAACAAGAAGTCCATAAAATAGAACATAACATCAAAGAAGCAATGAACTATAAGCTCTAAAGGATGACAGTGTTATATGATGTCAATATTACAGAAATGAACGAGAGCTTAATTTGGATCTTAACTCGATGGTAGTTGAATTAAAAGAAGATCAGATGAACAATCATTTGAGTGTTGAGATGAGAAGAGAAGAAAATTTAAGGATTATAATCAAACAACTGTAAATGTAAAAGATTCAGAGAACTTACTACAATGTGGTGATGATTTAGATAGTTTTGACATTTCTATTCAACAACTTTCAGACAATGATTTGTCACCACGGGAAATTCCAACCAAAGTGTTTGGAGTTTCATCTTGCAAAAGTTCTCACTTATTCCAACTGCAAAGTGATGGCTCTAATGATTTTGATGCTCTAAGATCCAGTGACTTGACAACATTAGATGTGAAGATAAACATACAAAATAACCCTTCTTGTGGTTGTAAAGACTCTAGTTATCATCCAGACCAAACTGCGAGCAAGGTGCATACTATCAAAGGTGTGAACAAACTCAACTAGCTTAAGAGAAATAGGATAGGATCACCAAAATCGCTACCTGTTGTAGTGAATATCTCATCTGATGAAGAAGATGACTATAGTCCTTCAAAGGAAAAATGTGATAATGGAAGTCAGAATTTAAGTAAGCAACATGATAATCATGTTCAGTTACAAAAAGAGTTATCTGCAATTGATGAAATAAAGGTGGAATGCACATGCATAAGTGAATGTAATAGGAATGCATGGAGCAGAAATGACAAAATAAACATTTTTAGATGCAATTGTGAAGTTCAAAAGAACATATCAACTATTCAACATCACTACAATGATCATTCTATTTTAGAAAAGAGTAACTCTTTTTCGCCAGATTGTATAGATTCTGTTGATATGCCCTTTTCTGAATCTGATCACAATCTTTAAAGGAATTTACATTTTACTTATAAGGAATGCCAAAAGACAAGCCCAAGTTGCACAAGGCTTTATTCAAGGCCTTCTCAATCAAACATTAGACAAACAAGTTTGACAACTTACAATCCATGCAGAACATACTCTGGTAACACTTTCACAGCTCACTGCCAATATTTTTTTCATTCTTTAATGTGCAGGTGCAATGAGCTACACATTTCTAATGTGACTGCATTCTTAGAAGATGACTCAATTTATGATGGGGAGGGGACTAGACACTTCAACGTTTCAACTGGAAAACATTATAGGAAGTTTATGAAACCAATGCTATCAAGCAAGAGAGCAAACCTGATTATTCAAATGGGGCTTACTGAATCTAGATGTGGCTGCACGATGTTGGATGTGAACATTGTTATGGACATGTGAGAACTAAGGAGAGATAGTTTTATTCCTTGGAAGTTATGATTTTAAATCATTTGGAAAAGGATTTGAACCCATTTGATGTGAAGGAGGTCATAACTTCCATGGGTTGCAGAGTTTTCCATGTTCATATATTACCAACCCTCAAACTGGAACAATTTATAAGAGGGTTTGTTTGGTTCCAAGATCGTCCAGGTTTGATGAAGGCACTAGACTGTTTGCAAGATGGCGGTTTTTTTTTGTTTTCTCTTCAAATGGAAGGCCCTAGGTTTTGCTTGATATAGATGATGGAGCTTTTGGTATTGGTAGCATCTCAAAAGGATTCATTATGGAAACAAAGTACTGTAAGCAATGTACACCTAGCAAAATTTTAGTTGTTCATAAAGGCACTAAAGATTTTGAGGAGGCCAAAAGAAGAAAAAAACTCTTTTGGAGTTCAAAGAGCAGCTTACACTTCTACATAAAAAGTTGGGGTTTGAAGAAAAAATGTTTAATGAGTCCTAAACTAAAGGATGGCAACTTGCATTTCACAATCAAATTAAATTAATTTGTATACTGCCACCACAATGTGGTCCTTGTCAACTAGATAACAAGAATACAGAGAAATCAAAGGTGAAAGGTAGTGAGTTTCTTTTCAGAAAGGAACAACTCAAGCATTCTAAACCCCATCTCATTTTTCTACAGTCGTGGCCCAGATCTGAGTTATTTTCTTCAAAAACACCAAAACCAACTTGGGGATTTTTGCAAAAATGCAATCTTGCTACAATTGAAGGAAACCCACTTGGGTTTTTTACACAAAAAATTGCAGTTACAGTCGTGGCCAAGAATCTGAGTTGTTCTCTCCAGGAACACACAAACCCACTTGGGGTTTTTTACTGAAATCACAAATTTCTTCAAATGAACAGAAACCCACTTGGGGTTTGAGCTAAAAAGTGCTTTACAAAAGTTTGTAAAGCTATCATAAATAGTTTGAAACAAGTGGCAGGTATACAAAACCCTATTTCATCTTCTACAACCACGACCAAAGGAACAATGTTTTCTCTCAGAACAACAAAATGTTTCAAACTCTCTGTAAGCAAATTAAGATACATTTCAAAATACAAGTATTTTAACAGTCGTGGCATGAAAGTCCATTTTTTCTATTCAAAAATCAAAATGGAAACCCATCTGGGTTGATTAAAATTTGCAAATACAGAGGAACATTGAAAAGATATTATGGAGCTCTCAAGTGAAGCAAAGCAATGAATGAAGATACCCTATTTCTTTCCATAACCGCGGCCAAAGGGAGCATTTTTCTTCATGAAAACAACAACAAAAGGTGGGGTTTCTTCATAAGAATGTAAAATGTAGAAGAAGAGTAAGTATTTTTGCTCTATCTATCAGAATGGAGGCTCAAGAGGAGTCATTTTTGCTCAAAAATCAAAGGAATGGAGTGGTTGACTTACCTGGAGATTTTGCTCACATTTTCTTTGCAACATTCAAGTTTTTCTTTTACCAGAGCTTCACACAAGCTTCTCATGGCGGTTGTAGAAGTGGAGAAGTAACAATAGAAAGAAAAAGAATGGAACAAAAGGGTCAAAATTACTCTACAGGTTGCGGCCTTTACACATAAAATGACTCCAAAAAAGTAAAAAATTGTAGATTTTGTGTCAAAAAACCAATTCACCTATGATTCCATGCATTTCTTTATCAAGATTTGTCAAGAATCGGCCAAAGGTAATCATTCTCTATGCAAACTCAAACCCTATGGCGGCAACATCATTTTCTAGAGTGTTTGATAGTAAGAATGAAGTTTTTTTCACTTTTTTCCATCTTTTGTTGATTAGGGTTTGACCCTACTTTGATGGCCGATGGGAATTTTGTCCCATTTTTTTTTAAAAATGAAACACATATTAATGTGTTATGGGGTCAAATCATGACTTCATGACTTAGGCATTTTTATGCCTTAAGTCCTTATTGCCTTGTAAGAAAATTGCTAAGTGTTTCAATATGAAACATGTGATATATGCCTTTGACCTTTGGTCATCATGTGGATGATTTCAAGACTTTCAGAATATGCCTTCCATGAACTGTGGAGGTCCTTCATGATCATATGGGCCAAATTTGAAACTTTTATTTTTGCCTTTGAAAATCAGAGAATATTGACCAGTGTGTGACCTTGGAGTGCAAAATGAGGTAAGTAAAAATGATCAAGTGCCTTGGAGGTTTTGACCTTATTAATACTTTTGAAAGCATTTTGATATAACATTTTATGTTGCATTTTATTTCAAAGTATAAAGATATTATTTAAGTGATTTGCAAATCACTTTTATCATGTCTTTTTATTGCAAATGTAATGTAATTCAAAGAGGTGGTGGAGCCCTCTTTTATTTTGTTTTGAAATGTAAAATAACTTGATTAAGTAGTGTATTATGAATCACCTAATCAAGTTATTATCTTTAATGCCTTTTGGAGTCTTGTGTTTTCAAAACACAGATATTGCATGGTTCAAAGTTGGGAGACAAAATGATGACTTGCAGACATGAGGAGTGTGTGTGAGTGGAGAATTTGATTGTTTTGGAGAAACATGTGCTATTTTGGAGGCTGTTTTGTCACACTTTTTGGATGGCTGTGGTCTTGGCTTGACCTTGGACTGTTTGGAGGACTTTTTAGAGTGATTTTAGAAGGTTATTTTTTTTCTTTTGTGCCTCATCTGACCAAAACCTTCTAGATGGGCAGGCATGAGATTTGTGTGATCTTTTTGCTTAAGTAACTTCATTTTGGGTATTTTGGAGTGAGTTCTTTCTTTCCAATAGGGTGATAGCTTTGTTTTTTGGAGCTATTTTTCATCATGGAGCAGTATTGTAACTCATATGGACTTGTGATACAACAAGCACTTTGAATTAATAAAATAGAGCATTTTACCTTCTCATACCATGTTTCATGGTATGTTGTTAGTGATTGATCAGTTTGTCTTGTGAAATTTATCTTTCCTTGCAAACTTGTCTCATGTTTAGGCATCTGTTTAGCAAAAGATGCATGTTAATAGGTTATAAGTTGTGTTAGTCAACAATGCTATTAGTTGTGAGACTTGTGTTTCCTTCTAAAAGTCCTGTTTAGAAACCTTCTTATAAATTATTTATGTGAAATGCATGTGAAAGTGAATTGTGTAAGCAGAGTTTTATGATATTGATTTGAATGTGAGAGGCTATTAGCAGGTCCTGGTTAGTTTTGGTGTATCACCTTAGGTATTTTTAGTTTATGTTCATGTTTCATGCATTTCTTACCCTTTTCCTCAGAAATCAATAGTTAGGTGGGATCAAAAAGGGGAAGCCAGCCCATAATCTGGAGGTCTACTTTCAAATAGGACACCCACAACCTGAAAGAAGTCCCATGTTACATCCAAGCCTGCTAAGTTCTTTCACAACTTGGCATTAGGGTACAGATTTGGATCACTAACAGTTACTATTACAACACTATTAGGAGTTTCGAAGTATCATCCTTTTCAAGTGAGAGGAGTTCTTAAGGATAGTGGGTCACTTGTTTTATTGATAGTGGAGCTACTCACAAATTCATTGACGAGGGATTGGTCATGAAGACGGGATTGTAGGATGAGGAATTTTTAGGTTTTAGGGTTACAATGGTTGATGGATTTAAAATGAGTTGTACTAAGAAGGTTCCTCAGTTGAGTGTGCAGTTGAATGATTATGTGGCTATTGATGATTTTTATGTGGTTGGGATTGGTGAATCTGATGTTGTTTTGGGAATCCAATGGTTACAGTCGCTTGGGAGATATATCCGAGATTTATAGCAAATGGATCTAGAGTTCACATCAAATGGGAAGAAGATTGTATTAATAACTTTAGTAGAGGGTGCTCCAAGGATAGCATCAACAAATAGGATGGAGGCTTGTTTTGGGCATGATGAGGTAAACGATTCTACATGTTGCATGATATTTTCACTTCCAATCACAAGTCATCATCCTTATGAGGATTCAGGGAACTTGGTAATCAGAGTAGCATAGTGGTCTTCTGTGAAGGCTAAGGTATGCGATGATGAGTTTTCTGATTACATGTTGATAATCATAATACTACTTTCTAGGAGAGATAAGGTGATGTTATTTGCAGATCTCTTGTAGTATAGTATTTTAGATAATAGAGTTTGCAGATTTTTGAGATTGATATGGGATCTTGGAAGTTGGTTTTGGGTATGCAAGTATTGATTTCTTAGGACAAGCAATTTCTTGGAAGGGAGGATTATAATGTCCCCAAATTTTTGGTAAAGTGACTTAATTATTTTAATTGATTTAATTCAAGTCCAAAAATTAATATTATTTCAAAAGGATGAGTTTACTGGATTAATATTATTTGAACCTAAATTTAAAATATGTTTTTGGTGGTATTTTAATGTCCCCAAATTCAAATTTAATGTTGGCTTGTAATGTTTAATTTTTGGGAAATTAAGGATACATACCTATAAATACAAGGTCTTTTTATCAAATCAAGTCTAAGAAAATTCATGAGAGCATAATTCAAGTTTACAATAGAAAAGATTATGATCAAAGGCACTGAAGAGAAGATTTATCAGTGATTTATTGTAGCAATCAAGATCTCAAGCATCATGTCAAAGTCTCTTGCAATCATGCATGTTTTGGAGCTAACATTGTGATGTAGGTTTCAAAGATCAAGTCAAGCATTCAAATCATATTTCAAGCATCAAGATCCACATCCATTGGAGTCACTTCGGGCAAGATCAAGATCAACATTTCAGACTTCCAAAGGTTTACTCAAGGGTTTGGTGAATTGCAACATAACATTGTTAATTCATCATTCCTTTCCATATTTCATTATTTTAATTCAAGGTTTAATTACCCAAATGGGGTTTGACCAAGGAAAACCCCCATTCACCCAAAAAAAAACAAGTTTTCCCTCTTGTGTTTGTGTTGTAGATCTTAGGTTGAAGAAGGATTGAAGATCGAGCTTGAAGAGAAAGATTGGAACAGTTGTAAAAGTTGCAAAAGTTGTCAAAATTGTCGTCAAACCACAAAATCTCACATATAGATCGTATTTCTAAATTTCTGACACTGAAACCCAGATCAAACCAAAGCTATAGATTGACATCAGAGGCTACCGAAAGCTGGTTGAAACGTCTGCACAAAGACCCATTCACCTATGGGTGAATGAGTCCCAGTTAGCCTCCTAAAACTATTTTTTGGTGATAGGTACACATCACTTTGCCATTTCCAGATCTACTGAATCTTTGTTGTTTCTATTTTTATTATGCTTTAAATTGATGTTTCAAGTTTGAATTAGCAAAATTGAGTTGATTTACTATTTTTAGTTTTTCTCCCAAAAGTATTGTTCAGGATGATACCCCTGTCCTCAATCATAAAAAATCAGTAGATTCTCTCATTGAGTTGACTCAGCTAAGGGTTGTAAGTCAATTCTTTGTGTGGATCTCATTTCCCAATGAAATAAAGGAAAATAGATCCATCCATATATAGTTTTTATCATTGTGGTGAACCCCCCTATCATTACACCCCTATTTTTCTTCATTTCAAGATTATTTTTCTCTTTATAATTAATTTCTAAGGAAACTGGTCCATAAACGTGAAATGTCAAGTTTTCATAATTGTTAATAACATTTAATTTGTTAATTTTCTTGTAAAAAATTATATAACATCAATCTACAAACATTTATTTGCACAATGAAAAAAATTCAAAAAAAAAAAAAGTTTAGGTCAAATTATGATGTTCGTACATGAGGATTTTCAAAAACAAGAATTAGGGCCAATAAAAATAAATTTAAAATATATATTTAGAAAAGAATTATAAAAAAATATCTTCATCAATATTCAATTTGTTACACATCTTTCTCCAAAAAGAATTAAAAAAATCATTTTATTTAGGTCAAATTATGGTGCCCGTACACGTGCATGGTATGGTCCTAAAAAGGTGGCTTTTAAAAGTGGAATTTATACATGTCTATTAAAAAAATTAATTTTTATCATCTAGGTATTAGAATAAATTACATATTTGAAAACTATACTCAAAATACTAAATTTTATATTACTACAATATTTTAAGATTCAATGTGTAAGTGCTTAAAATTTTCAGATTTTCAGTCTAATTATGACAAATTCTAAAAATTAAAAATTAAAAAAAAAAAAACACTTTCATTTTTTGAACATTTTGTGGACTCAATTTCTTCCACTTACCCAAATTAAAATGTATGAATGAAAAACAACACAAAGAAACCACATACTATGCTCTATAAATAGCCTTATCATTCTTTATTTAAATAAAATAAAAGAGCTCTACAATTCTTTCTTTCCTATAAAATGCATGAGAATCCTCTAATTTTCTAGAAAACTCAAAATGGAAAGAACCATAAAAGAACCCCAAAGATAATTAGGAACCCTCAAAAAAAAAAAAAAAAAACTATTTTTACATTTGAAACAATTATATTTATAATTTCCTATCCTATAACCAACATTTAATTGACTCACAACTACCTTTTAGAACTTTGAAGTATATGAGACAACATTACAAAGTCCTTTAATAAGTGTGTATCTTCAACTCAATAAAAGAAATGTTTTATGAACATTAAAAAAATGATTTTATAACAAAAAGATGAGTCCTTTTTCATATTTGATGAGTTAATTATTTTCATGGAATGATGTTGATAGTTTGCATGATTTGGATATGTACTAATTTAGAACTAGTTAAACAAAATTTACTTCTTCACTTTTAAGTTCTATTTTTCAGATATTTGATCTTAATTTTAGATTTGTTGTAAAATTAACCATCTATGACTACACAATTTCTAGCGATATTTGAGAGGATTTTTCTCTTTCATCCAGGTACTCCAATAGTAGAGGGTTTTATAATTTTCCTTGTGTCATAACTTGAAAAGTCTACAACATCATCAATATGGAATGCCATCTTCTCAACATGTAAGAGTTTTGAGTTACGTGTTCATATTCAACCACCAAGGGCACTCGTGGATTCATTAAGAAGTAAATTTTTCTTGGATTTTAATTGTGGCCCTTATGATGGATATCCTTTGCTTTTGGCCATCAAATAACTATGTCTCATGTTCTTCAACCTATGTATCATATCCTTCTAGAAGGAATGTGTTGGGTGTGCTTGATATTGATTACATCTATTGAGATTTTAAGAAATTGTGGGTCAATCAGTATTATGATCCTCAATGTTATCTATTTCTTCATTTGAGATTTTCATTGGTTTCCTTGGACAACACAAATGCTTCAAATATGTTATACCTCATTATCTTTATCAAAGTAGAATATTCATGAACACCACTCTTATTAATTAAATTTTAAGGTATCAATTGACTCAAATTTTCCTTGGCTCTAGTTATATTTATTGCTAAATTTATTTTTGTAGAGCAAGACAAAATCTCTAGGTCTAAGATAGTGTGTCTTCACAAATTCTTATGTATCTTCCATGATATACATTGTGTTCTTGTTGTTTTGCCAATACCTATATTTGAAGTTCCATTTTCTATATAGATGCATACCTTCATACATATATGGATTCCTTTTCTTACAATTAAAATTGAAATATTTTCATTTGCATCTTTCTTAAACAATAACATTTTTTAAAATCTAACATCACTATTTTGTAGCTCTTTTGTAAAAGAAACTTCAAATTTTCGTATTCAAACTCCTACTTAAAATCTAGATCATCAATAACAAAAAATCAAAATATTTATACTTCTTGAAAGATTTTGTTTAATGAGATCTATTAGCAATAGATCCATTTTTTGTGTAGACCATATCATAACCACCAAGAGACCATAGGCATTTTATTATACTATCCGAACCCTATCCAAAAGCTCTCATTTTGCATGGGTAGGGAAGAAGATAGAAAAGGGTGTGACATTTGGTTTGACACCTGCTAAGTGTATTTACATTGAAATTTTCTAAATCCCTTTCAACAAATCTAGAGTCATGTATGTCCTACGATCATGGTATTCCATAAGATGACCTCTCTTAGAGGCGTTCTATCGAATAGTTTACGCACTTACCTATTATTGCATATTTTGTAGACATGTCTATCAAGCATTTAAACATCATATCTCTGTTTAATCTTTTATCTTTGGATGATCATCCAAACCCTTTATCAGAACTCTCATTTTGGCATGAGCATGAAGGACGATATCAAAGTTTGTGGAATTTGATTCTACTCCTGGTCTATATTTCTAGATTTTCCATATAAATTCAAAGGGCATTCCCAACTATAACATCTAACAAAATGCATTCCACTGTGTTGTACTGGAACTCCACTTTAGCACAGGTCATGAGAATATTGGCAAGGATTATGGAATTTGGTATCACACCTATAGATTACTTTTTCTTAGAAATTTATAACACCTTCTGAACATGCCCAATTTCTGAACATTTTGCCACCATGATGTGTTCATTTGAAGGCATTTGGGCATGTAATTCACGTGCCTAGTCGATATTTTAACTTTTACAGAGATGTCTACTAGGGTGTTGTAACAAATATAATTGGCATGTCAAAGTTGTGGGGAGCTCTTGGAACCAAGGTAACTCCTGAACAGTTCCACACGATTCAAAACTCCCTGACAAGTTCCACTCAACTTCAAAACACCCGTCAAAGAGAAGTGTTGGGAGTTTTGGGTGTATTAAAAACTATTGGTAATTTTAACAGGGGTTTTAGGTCTTTTTGGAAATAGTAACAGATAACATTTTATACTTCAGCCAGATTTTCAAATGGCAAGAATCATCTGAAACAAAAAAGAGAAAATAAAATAAAAAAATTCCTACTAATAAATCCCATAGAAACCAGAATAGCATATATCATCGTGATCATGGAAAAACTAAAAACTCTTATTGCTATATGAACTGATCATTATACTGAAATTTTTTACCAGAGAGTGGTGACATTAACTCAGAAATATTCCAACGATGATACATGAAAGGCTCAATTACAAAGCATTGTAGCCTTGATACTGCTATAGCAGCCACGAGCCTAACTCGAAAAACATGGATATGCTAAGAAATAATTTCTTCAATCTTTTTATTTAATAGTGAGAGAAAGAAGGAAAGGGAAAACACACACTCCCTAAAGATCTTTAATCGATTCCTATGCAGATGAACATTTGAGCTCATTGATATGCTCCTTGCCAATCAATCTTTTAGTGAAAAACTCATGCAGATACTCTTCGTAGGACGATGCCGAATACAGCGGAGGATTCTCATCGTTTATCAATTCTTTGAGAGGTGAGATGATTACATCACGAGACGGCGGAGTACAGAACATGGGCCATGACATCCTTGCGTGGTCTTTATGAACATAACTCCTATGCTCAACGCTCTTGTATTTACCATTGCTCAGTATCTGCCATATTTTCCAAGTCAAAAACAATAACAAGATCTTAAGGAGACGTTAAACTAATAAAAGAAAAGGACTTAAAATTCTAAAGCATTAAGATAGCCTGTAAGTTGAGAGCGTTGACCTCGATTTGGTCACCAATATTGACAACAAGGGCGCCTGGAACGCAGGGAACATCAATCCATGCATCGCCCTTACGAACTTGCAGGCCTGGGGTTTGGTTGTGAAGGAGAATTGTGAGGGCGTTCACATCAGAGTGAGGTGAAACGCCCAACACCTGTTCTGGCTGAGGGCAGGGCGGGTAGTAGTTTATACTGAGATGGATCTCCTTCCTCTCTCCACCCAACGCCTCCTCAAGAGCATTTTCATTAGCCAACCCGAGGCCGCCACAGAGCGCCTGCATCAGAACTTTCCACAATTTGCAAATCTCTCTGCCATATTCATCCATCACTTCCCTGCAAAACAATACACAAGGCGGCTCAGAACAATCCTGTACACAGGCATGCATATGAACAACGATTCAAGTGACAGCAAACAATACTCTACGTGAAATCAGAAGGTTGTTTGGGCCACTTGCTCATGATTCTCTGTGAAACAGGCCACACGATATTATAATAGTAATCTTTCCAGTCTAATTTTGCATCCGCAGGAATCCCTGCTTTGGTGCCATAGCCAAAATGATTTCTTCCCCCTTCATTTTTGTACAGTTCCTTTTCTTCCATAGGAAGCTCAAAGAAGGCCTTGCCCACAGCTTGTACGCGAGCAATAAGAGTCTCCGGAATTCCATGATTAACAATCTGGAAAAAACCCCACTCCTCTGCAGCGCTTGAAATTTCTGTTACGGTGGCTTTGTTGAGAGGTTGGACGGTCAAGCCATGCAAGTCAATGACTGGAATCTGGGCATGTTGTGTATGAGGAGAGTTGTTGAAGAGCTCCAGGCTTGGCCTAACATATTGTAGTGGAACTGTTTGGATTCCCCTCTCTGCTAAGCTCTGGACGCTCTGGCCTCTGGTTATGGCAGGCTGCTGCTCCATGGCTACAATACAATTCATTTGTGGTCAACCAAAAAAACACCTCTTTCAAATAATATCTCTTTGCTGGAATCTGCCAACGTGGACGGCAGACAACTGTTATTAAAAAAATCTACATTTTTGGAGATTTAACTGTTGACCAGATCACATGCAATATATTTATTTTATAAAAGAGTGAGTAAATTGATGGAAACCAGAATTACTTCAGTAGTTTATGATGGCAATCGCTTTCCTGCAATTCTTTAAAAATTTTGGGGTCAAGGAGAAAAACAACTCTTTCAAGCACACTCAATACAATTCATTTGTATAGTAGCTGTATTTGGCTTGTAACGTCAAATGTATTATGCAGATCTTAGGGAGGCAACTGATAATTTTTATGTCAAGAACAGGATTGGCGAAAGGGGTTTCGGCCAGGTCTTTAAGGTACACAACAATCCTCTTCTCTTCTATTGGTAATGAAACCCTGGCTAAAATCTAACAGCAAAGTGAATTGTTTGTGAAGTGACAAGGAAGGCTGCAGAGTGAGAGAGAAATTGCTGTGAAAAGGTTGTTTCCAAGCGAATCGAATAGGGTCGCCAAGGAATTCGTAACAGAAATAGAGCTTATCAGTGGTGTCTCTCACCGGAATCTGCTTACATTACTTGGATTCTCCACGCTAGAAGACATGAGACTCAGACTCCACAACCTTTTTCACCATTCTCCCTGCCTGTGCAAAAATGGGGGCTTTGGAGCAGGGTATGGACATCCATCGAAGCATAAAGGATAGAGAATTTTTGTCATATGTAGTTGCAACTGCCCTGGTAGACATGTATGCAAAACGTGGAAGCATAGACAAGGCACGTTAAGTGTTTGACAAGATGCCTCAAACAGATGTTGTATCGTGGACTGCAATGATTGCAGGATATGCACAAAATGAAAGGCTTTAAAAATTTCCAAGCAAATGCAATTGTCAGGTTTAAAGCCAAATTCTACAACCTTTGCTAGCATCCTCCCTGCCCATGCCAAAATGGGAGCTTTGGAACAGGGTATGGACATCCATCGAAGCATAAAGTATAGAAGAACTTTGTCAGATATTATGGTTGCAACTGTCCTAGTAGACATGCATGCAAAAAGTGGAAGCATTAACAAGGCAAGTGAACTGTTTGACAGAATATCTGAAAAAGATGTCATCTCATGGACTGCAATGATTGCAGGATGTGTACAAAATGGATTTGTTGAAAAGGCTTTAGAAACTTCCTAGCAAATGCAATTGGCAGGCGTAAAGCCAAATTCCACAACCTTCACCAATATCCTCCCTGCCTGTGCCGAAATGGGAGCTTTGGAACAGGGTACGGACATCCATCAAAGCATCATTGGATATTTATAAACTTATTTCTCAGAGTTTGATATGAGGACTTTGCTGTGTATATTTTTTGACAGATGGTCTTCGTCTTTCTCCCTAGGACCTTCTTTATTTTTCTCCCAAGCACCAGTCTCACACATGTTTACACACCATTTTTCAATTTGTCAAAACACTACAATGATCCATTCTTAGACCTGATTTAATAATATTTGTAATGTTTTTTCCACATCTGTCCAACTCCTGAGACAAGAAATACTGTTTCTTGATGTTATTATATTTTAAGTTTTCCTCATCCTCCTGTACGCCATAAACGGTTGCTACATATCGCACGATACTTTCAGTTTTGAGTTTACAGTTGTTTTCAATGGCAAGTTCCTTGTAGAGTAAATATGCATACACAAATAAAGGGTAGATTATATTATGAAGAAATGGGAATAATACGAGACCCATGTTCATTTGACTGCACACTACAACTGATGTTAATTCATTTGAAAGGATTGAGATTAGAAGACAAGGCACTTAAACAATATGAATGAACGCGCAGGTTCTAATACAAGACATGGTTAGAACTCTTGCATCTAGAGGGTAGTTTTCCCACAATGAGTTCACTATAAATATTGTATTTTGCCAAATTGTTTTGAAGAATAGAATGTTAGGATGTGAAGCCCAACGATCACATATCTATTAGTATTCTCCCATCTCTTCGTATTCAAATAGTTTTGTATAAATATATGGCAGATCATGTACTAGATGATGGTGATTGATTAATAGAGTCATTCCCTCCTTGAAAGTGGATGTAGGCAATTGCCGAACCACTATAAATTCGTGTCTCTTATTTTGTTCTTTATTTTCTGTTTTTATTCCATTTCTCTGCTCATTTTATAATTAACATAGAAGTCTCTCATGCCTTAAGAATAAAAGTATCTATGTACTCAGTGTATACATGACATGTGCAATAGTCAATTTAGCTGAAGAATATTTTTTTCCTCATGTAATACGTGTATACAAAGTTGGTTTTTGAAGTTCAATGCATGAGTGCAACATTTTGGTGTGGACACCTCTCATGAATGTCATGCAAGGCCATGCCATGACGAGTTGACATAATCCCGTGTGAATAATATACTATCCAATATACAATTACATTAGCCAATGATATTATGAGGTCACCAACATTTGGATGCCAATTGTTAGCTACCTCAAGAGAGAGCCATGTGATGTTAGTATTACACCTCTTGTTTATATTTTGCTAGCATGGTTAGGTTTCACAAGTAACATCAATGTCATAAACCATTTTGGTAGCTTATCCAATGTGGGAGAATTCCACATGGTGATCTCCTCACATGTACTTTTTCATTGAGTATTGCAAGTTTTGATTGCAAGCATGTTTTTGTGTATTATTTTGTGGGATGATTATATTTTAAAGTTAATTGTGAATGGTAAGTGTGTGATTCAATCGGGCATCCTATCTTCATCAAATTGTTGGATGGTAAAGAAGAATATTGTTTGTGGCATTTGATATGTTTGTAGGTCCAAAGCACATTTGGGTTTAGGGAGAAAAATCCTATCTCTCAACTGCAAAATCTACCTTTCAAGAAAATAATGCAAGATATCTAAGTTTGTCATATCAAAATACATTCACAAATTATGTTTGGTAGTATGAATAAAACTAGTACGGGTGGCATTATACATGACAACAATCAAAATGACAATTTGTATGTTGGATATAAAGGTTGAAGTTAGAAGTGCTACAATGATATGATGTTGTTACATAGAATCATGAATCTTTCTCTAAGAGCTTGCTTAAGAGTGAAGATCATATAAAGATTTCTATGATCTTCATGTTAGTGTAGGTTTTTTATTTTCCTTATGTTAGGGGGTATTTATTTTTCCTACACATTATTATTTAAGCTTGCTTAGGTTTATTAGATGTGGTAATATGAGGACATGTGGCAAAATACAACA
>VDFB02101546.1:0-31510 GCA_007258455.2 Sequoia sempervirens
GTTTTATAGTTTTTGTTTTGTTTTGAGTTAGTTGCCAGGTATGCAGATAATGATATACGATTGCAAATAATGAAATACTGAAGCACGCAACTAAATTATCAATTCAGATTTTTATTTAATGCTTAGAAAATTACACAGCAATCATACCAGGAAATTATTATCAATTATTGCAGGTCTGATATGATTCACATCAGCAAACTAGAAGCCCTCCAAATGGGACGCCTCTCTTGAATGACTCCAAATTCCACCTCCAATCAGCTGCAAATAAATCTGATTGTTCTAAGACTCCAAAATGATGAAGATTGCAGCTCCAAACCTTAGGCAATTTGGCCTAGAGAAAACTGTAATGTCCCCATTTTTAGCACTACACTTTCCAGTGATTGATAGCCTATCCCCGGTGTGCTGTCGGCTAGTCAGAGGTAGAATTAGGGTTTCAGGCTACTTGGTGGTTTCTTTTGAAGATTCGAGGGTTTGCATGTTGAAGTTTGGTTGTTTGGATTCTGGATTCCTTCTGGGTTTTTAGAGAGCCTCGCAGTGGTATGACATGCAACTGCGATGGGCAACCTTTCCGGACTTACTCTTTTTAGTAAGTTACGGCGGCTACATCTTGGAGTTTGGGATTTTGGATCACAGATTCTTTCTGGGTTTTTAGAGAGCTTCGCAATGGTTCAGTTTGCACATTGATCCGAGCAACTTGCTGAATTTACTATTTTTAGTAAATTCTATTTTTGGCAGTGGTCCTGATTGGCCTCGATACAGTTGGCTTTCCTCTTCAGGCATTTCAGTGGAAATGTTGATTTTTGGCTTCATGATGCAATTTTTGGGTGAGAAGAGTTATTTTAAATTAATAATGTTATATTTTCACTTTATCCCCTTAGCTTAGCAGCACAACTTTAAGTTGTTTTTAAAAAAAGGGGAACTTGAGGGTTGGACGCCTCATGAGGAGTTATTTTTAATATTTCTAAAATGAAAATGTCACCTTGGGAAATGGACGCCAATTTGGAGAGGAGCATTATTTTAATATTTTATTAAAAGAATTACTTCATTCTTGGAAAAGGGCGACTTGGAGAAGTAATGAAATTGCATTTGAATTTGGATTCCATTTGAAGGGGGAAATTGAAGTTAACTTGGAATTTGAATTTGGGCACACTTTCTAGAGGCTTCTAGAAGATCATCACAAATCTATAAAAGGGAGTCTTGTTCTTCATTTCTTATCCATGAACACATTATATCGATATGCTGCCGAAATGGTGAGTGAATGCTTCGAGGGATGCATACCTCCTAGCTTGGGCTTGACTTCTTGCTTGAAAGATAGCAACTAGTTGAGATATTGTTGTTCTTATTCTCTGAGAGCAGATTGGAGCACATTGTAGTTGAGTTTCTTGCATTTCAGTCAGTTTTTGGAGTTGTTGGTCCATTGTAGCTGATTGAGGTTTTTATTCATAAGTCATTGAGTAAATTTTATATGGTTCTGGGTAGTTTACTAATCCATTTCTTAGCTAGGGGCGACCCTTCTTGCAGGTTTGCAGATTTTATTTTGGAGTCCTTGATTTTATCTAGTAAAAATCGCCCCTCTTGAGGCCGTACCATTTTGTTTTGCCTAGCAAATGTTTAGAAAATAAAATTACAAGTTTTTAGAGTCATTTCTTGATTAGAATTTGGTCGTCATCTTCATAGTGTTCATTTGCATCAGATTTCATGTCATTTGGACAAGTCTAGAGAGAGTTATGAGCATTTTTGTGAGTTACAGTGTTGCTGGTTATGCATTTTCAGTCATTGTTCAGTCATATCAGATTGTAAGATTTTGTCTTTGGGGTTGAGTTTGAGTATTGGAGTCATGTTGTGCATTGGGGAGACATTATATAATATTGCAGCATTGATAGACTTCTAATTCAGTGTTCTTGGCAGACAACTCTTCTCATTGCAAGACTGTTACAGTAGTACTATTCAGCCATTTTTATTTCTTGCTAAGTTACATTGTATTCCCACGGTTGTGGAAGAGACTGGCCCTCACTCAGTCTTCTTTGTAATGCATTAGATCCTCATCATCATATGATAGCGCCTAGCTCACCTCGAGCTTGGAGTGCACATGCTTGGTGAATGAGTTACTTTTAGCACTACATTGTCATCAATAGAATCTCCACCATATGATAGCGCCATCCCCATCTTGGGTTTGGAGTGCACATGCTTGGTGTCGAGTTTACTTTCCAGCATTGCATTTATTTTCATAGTACCTCCCCCATATGGTAGCACCATTCCCACTTTGGGTTGGAGAGCACATTCTTGGCGTTGAGCTTCTTTCAGCATTGTAATACTTTCAAGTTGCTACTGACGACCCTCTTGCCATATGGCAGCATCATTCTCATCTTGAGATTGAGTGTGCATTCTTAGCAAAGACTTACTTTCCGATTGCTGGTTTTGGTCTAAGCTAACCTTAACGGGTGCTTATTGTGCTGGTGTATTCATTCAAAAATTGAAAAAAATTGGCCAACACATTACAAAAACCCACACCCCAATATGCATAGTACGGCCTACTGGAATGGTACAGCCTGCCTGGGGATAGATATAACCAGCAATAAATGATAAGAAATGATCAGCAATGCCAATGAATTCAGTTTTACTTCTGATCTGCACTTTTATCTCTGAATTCCTCTAAAATATTGATCTCAATTATGCACAATTGTGACTCTTGTATGCAGCCACCTAAAAAGCAACCCTTAGGTGCTATTTCACACATGTAGATCGCTGAAATTGGGAGAGTTACGTTCTCCAAGATCAATTTGCAGCAAGAAACCCTTGTTTCTCTTCTTCTCAGCAAAAGCTTCAAATTTGATAAAGTATGAACGTATGAATGAATTGAAATGCTTTTTGAGTGCCTTTTATACTCCTTCCTCAAAAGCCACGATTTGTCTTGCTTTTGAATATATTTTAATATTTGAAACATTTGCTTTTGTTGCTCATTAATACCCATGTGTGGCATCCCCTTCAAGTGCTTTTAATAATGACTTTATGATTAATTAAAATCATATTATATATAAAGTCATCACAGCATTAGTAATATCCACTTAATATTTAATTATACTTAACACTTTAATAATAATCAATTAATCATAACTCCACAAATACTCATCAGTAACTAATTCTGCCAACACCATGGGGTAACTCACTGCTTCCTTTGCTCACCAGATTGGCTTACTATAAATAGTAAGGTTGGACTCAAACATCCAAGTGACTTACTAAAGATAGTAAGTGAGTACAAATGGAGCCTGAAACACCTGAAGAAAGTCATCTCTAAATATCGCTAAGCACTGGAGAAGAAAACACTGTAAATTTCCATTTGAAGAACCAGGCAACTCCCACATAGGGCCCTCTAAACACCAACATTAGCCTACGAGAACCTGATGATAGGCTAATCCGTCAAACACTAAAGCTGGCTAAAAAGGAGACATTATAGCTAACAGGCATCCATTAGTGACTCAGGATTTTTGCAATTTCTCAAGGAATCAAGAGGATGGAGAATCCCCAACATAAGGGCTAAAGGGAAAGCCCTTACTAGAAAGTGGATTTTAAGAGCATATGAGCATAATGCACCATGGTAGGTTTTAGAATCAAGGTTTCTAAGATCACAAACCCTTTTGAGCTTTCAAGCTATGAATAATGCAAATAATTTTAGGCTCTCCACAAGTCAAAAAGTGACATTTTTGTTAGTGTTTTAATTTACATCTTTCGGTGCAACACAAAATGGAATAGATGTGCAATAGCACCACTCTTTGAATTAGAAGAGGAAGCTCCCTTTAAACCAAAAGCCAACCTAAACTACACAATATGTGCATGCTTATTTACTAAAACTTTATAGTGCTTCCTAGTTGAGTATGCAAAACAAACAAACTAAATAAAAACTTGTGTTTTTTATTTTCTCAATCTAAAGCACAAGGCAATTCAACACATCAACACTGATAAGAGATTTTTGGGCTTTTTGACTTAAGTGAATCCCTATAGCTACACACTTGCATTGTTCAACTAAATACACAGATTAAACAATACAAGTACACATAGAGATTGAATAGACTAATGCATAAAAACATGATGGCTTTGGTAAAGTAAATGAAGGACTTAGTACAAAGCCACGATATCCAACTTTGAAAATACCTGCAATACAAAGCTTACAAATTTGGTAGAAGCTATTTAATATACCTGTTGTGACCTTTTCACACATCGCTCCATTCAAAATGGGGACCCCTAGTTTTTGCTTCATTCTGGTCTTTTGGCTTTGGTTTTGTCTCTCTCTTTCTGTCTCTTTTTTTTGCTAACTGCCTTCCGGGGATTGTGCCCGTTTGTGAGCTTTAACGTGAAATTTTGGCCAAGTCTGAGAATTAGGATTTCCATCTTTCTGGTCAGTCCGAGGTCAAACAAGGTGAATATATTGAAAATAGAGACTAACATTGATGTCAGCATGCTTCCAGCAGGTTTTCACTGAAATTTCATCAGATTCTGACTACTTACTATTTTTAGTAAGTGTATAATTCCAGGCGTTTCTTCAGCATTTTTGAAGTTTTAACAGTCACACTGCATTCAGAACACATCAGGCTGCTCACTGGCAAAATTTGAGATGAAACTGACAACTTGCTATTTTTAGCAGTCCAGCTTCTAGAGCAGATTTTGGGGTTTATATGCAGAGCTTTTCAATGCATGTCTGAGGATTCCTTCTAGGTTTTCGGAGACCTTCGCGATGGTATAATATGCAAAGTGAGATAATGAATTTCAGAATTCAGTCTTCCGAGGCTATTTTGAGGGTTTGCATGTCAGAGTTTTCTTTGCATGTCTGCATATTCCTTATGGGTTTTTCGAGAGCTACGCAATGATATGACATGCAAACGGAGATGATCACTTATTCAGGAACATACTATTTTTAGCAAATTCATTCCGGCAG
Organism: Sequoia sempervirens; assembly: GCA_007258455.2. Lineage (NCBI taxonomy): Eukaryota > Viridiplantae > Streptophyta > Pinopsida > Cupressales > Cupressaceae > Sequoia > Sequoia sempervirens. Next base: position 4,931 of record VDFB02101546.1, read on the forward strand.
ACACCTCCCAGCACTTCAGAATCACAAACTGATCGCAATGCAACAGAAACGAGGTCAAATGGAGGCCATTTGATATACATGCAAGTCAGATTAGGGTTTCCAGCTTCGGGACCCAAAAAGAGGGGTAAAAAGTCAGAATTTTCGAAAACCGGTGTATACCACCGCGATCAACATCTTTTAAGCTATCCGCTGGTGAAATTTGAGGGCAAATGGAGCACTTACTATTTATAGTAAGTCATTTCAAAAACTGGCTAAAAATAGAAAGTCAGCAGCAGGCACCGATGTCAGCAGGCAGGTCACGTGGTGAGGAGTGCATCATTCGAATTTCAAATCAAACAAAGTTGTGGAGGTATCAGAAACGAGCAGTTACTATAAATAGCAAACTACCTCCAAAAACATGCTATTTTTAGCAGGCCAACTCAGAATAGCAGTTTCAACGGGCTAACAAGGTCGTGAAGATGCAGTGTTCAAAATTTCAAGGCAATCCGAGCTCCTGAAGTGTGAAAATCAAGGGACTTACTATTTATAGTAAGGCATGGAAAAACTGGCGAAGACAAAGGAAAAATGGCTAAGTATGAAGTTTCATCCTCCACCACCTTGAAAATGCGCCCTCTTCACAGACATGAAAAGAGAAAATTTCTAAGGCACAAGCTTCATCCTGCTCCTTGGGTGAAATGCGCCCTCATGCAAGGTCTCATGTTTAAAAATTTTCTAAGTATGAAATTTTATCCTTCACACATGCCCAAATGCGCCCATCCTCTTGCCTAGCTAAAATGCGCCCATCTTAAGAAGTCAATAAGAAAGTTAAAAGGTCAACAAACTTTCATCCACCTCCTATGGCAAAATGCGCCCTCATGCAAAGTCAAAGCAAAGGCATTGAATCCTTCATCAAGTGTAGAATGCGCCCAAATGAGGGCATGTAAGGACTAAAATGGGGGAGCTCAAAGGTCACAAGGTGGCGTCGAATGTGTTTCATCCCTCATGACATCAAATATGCGCCCATGTTTTAAACTTCATCCACCTCACTATGTGAAATGCGCCCATGCAACAAGTTAGTCAACAAGTCAAAGGCGTTTATCCTCCCACATGCCTAGAATGTGCCCAAGTGAGGCCATGTGAAGACAAAAAGAAGGAAGCTCAAGGGTCACATAAGTGTTTCATCCTTCATCACCTAGCAAATGCGCCCATCCTCTTGAGTATGTGATATGCGCCCACAAGGTTGATGGATTTAAAAGAAAGATTAAGGCGTTGAGGGTAAGATGATTAGTGCTAGGCATGGTAAAAGTTTTTCCTCCTGCACATGTGATATGCGCTATGTAAAAGGTGAGTGTAGAGTGAAAACGTGGTTGACATCCTTCATGATAAGCAAAATGCGCCAAGAAGTGTGTAGGGTGGTGAATAATATGTTAGGCGTTGGAAATATTAAGCCTATGGGGGATGAAAAATAAAATATGATATGCACTCCAAGCTTTTTTTTTTCCAAGTGAATTGATAAAATTTTCTCACCACAGGAAAATGAGTAAAGTTGAATAAAATTTCCTAAGGAAAAATTTTCAAATATGCTAAGTGATTTAAAATTTTCTAAGGCAAAAGTATTTTCTTCCTTAAGAAAATACGCCTAGACTTTGAGGTGATAAAATTTTCCTGAAGCACGAATGAATTGCCAGAGACGAAGTCAGAGGATGCCAGCTGCACAGGTTGATAAAAAAATTTCAAGTCAAAGCAACGAAGCATTCACAAAGATGAAGAACAGGATTAAATTGATTGAATAATATTTTTTCTAAGGTTCAAAATTTAAAAAAAAAAATTTAAATGAACCCGTTCGTCGTGTACCCATGGATTCATCGCGTTATGAAGAAAATTCTCTTCTGGGTATTGAAGATTTTCGACGAGAAGTTGATTTCCAAGTCTTCTGCACTTCGCCAGCACCTTTCGGATGAGGAATTTAATCGGCACTTGAATTGTGAAATTTTCCTAAGGAAAATTTTAAAATTTTCTAAGGCAAATTTGAATAAAATATGCTTTCAAAAGAAAAATGCTTCGAAAGATGGAATTTAAAGTGAATTGCCTAGATGATTTTGATTGAGTTCTTCACAGATGAATTTTCCAAAGCGTCAGAGGTGAATGAAATTAAAATTTAAATGACAGAGCTCCGGCTGGTGAATAAAATGTGTTAAGAGATGAATTTAAAGTGGATATTTTTCGAAAATGAATTAAATGCCAAATATGCCAGTCAAAGTTGAACTTCTAGAAAGCCAAGATTCCAGGTGTCGGATGACAAGTGTTGCAAATACCAGAGGAGGGAAATTTGAATTCTTGAAGGGAAGTAGTGGAGATTTAATGCACTAACTAAACTTAGCCTCCTTCTAGAATTCGATTTTCCTATAAGAGCTGAAGGTTTCTCATTTCTTTTCACCAGCTGGAGAAGTTCGAATTTGCTCTAAGTCCAGTGTTGCAGTGAGTTGCTGAGGCTGAAGGTGTTGAAAAAATTCGATTGGAGTTGCTGAAGCTTAAGTGTGAATGTGCAAGCTGAAAGCTGATTGAAGAAATTTCGATTTGAAAGAGAATATTGCTAAAGAAGTACGATTTGAAGCTAGAACGAGTTGCTGAAGTTTGCAAGTGCAAGTGAGAAATTCGATTTAGAGAGGAAGAAGATTAATTTGCTGAAAGCGCGAACTTGCAAGAGTTGCTAATTGCTGATTGAAGTTGGGCGATTTTCTTAAAGTATTGAAGTTGTTGCAGCCAGCTAAGAAATTCGATAAGTTTCATCAAAGTTGCTGAGACTTTCTAAGTGATTGATAATTTGAAATCTATTGAAGGAGAAGTGAGGTTTGCAAATGAGATATGGTGTTGCAACTTCTCAAGTTTTAAAATCCACTGGCAGCCCCTGCATGGTATTTTATTTATTTTCTAAGTTAATTTGCTAATGGCTGTTTATTATTTTGCAGGATGGTTGAGGTAAGAGCAACTGGCAAAGACAACAATGGTGCATCCAGGCAGGCAGTTATCAAGAAATTGAGCAAGTCTTTCCTGCCAAAATCAAAGTTTACTTCGAAGCTGGGCAAGCTGGCTGACACCAATTTGGGCTCTTTCAACTTGGAGACTTTCAAGAACAGAATGTTGGGGATTGGCAGTCATCAACCTTCGACCACTTCACATGACATCATTCATAGCGGATTATATGCAGCTGCTAGTTTCCCACCAGCTATTCAGTGTTCGGAGCTGATGATGGAGTGCGCTAACTGCTATGAGAAGGATCACAGGTCAATTATGTCACCGGATGGCCAAGTTCTCGCCAACCTTACTCCTGCAGCTATTGGTGAAGCTTTTGGAATCCCAGCACACAGGAACATGATTTACAAATCAAGGGAGCGAGTTAAGCGAATGTATGCTTCTGCATTTGAGAGATGTACGGAGACGATCAATACTCGTCGGATGAGCAACCCCAGGCCCTCTCGTACGAAGCTGCCAAGGAAAATTATAGCGGATGACTTGAAGCAGGAGTATTGTGATCTTATCATGATGCTGAGTAGGGTTGGAGGCTGCCCTCAAGCATTTATTTTTGAGCCATGGATGTTTTATTACATCAACCTCGTGCTGGAAGGAAAGGAGTACGTCAACTGGGCTGCAATGATCAGTGACAATTTACATGAGCAACTCCTGAGCTTGAGAAGAACGAAGACATTCTATATGGGCTCTTACCTTATTTACATGCTGGCTCGTATGACGAAGTATAGGGGGATTTCATATAAGGAGCCTGTTGGTTGTGGCTCTCACCAATTCAAAATTCATGAGGCTTGTCCGCAGTTGCACCTGACGAGCACTACTCATTACAAGCGTGTCAATGACACTTTTACCATGCACATTACGAGATCTCTTCAAGAGCGTATGCATCACAGGATCACGAGGGAGGCTCAAGAGTTGATTGAAAGGTATGGGTGTTGGTTTATACAATTTCTGAAGTTTTCTTACATCAAGCTGTAAGGTTTTTCCTCATATCCATATAGGCTGCCTAAGTACCCAACCAACAGAATTTTAATGTTGGAGATATCTAGGCAATTAGTTGCCTTCGATAAGATTCAGAAGAAAAAGAAGAAGGGAGGTGTTGACTTCCCAATTGTCATGGGCAATTCAGATGAAGTGTGTCCTTCACTACAGGCAGCTAGAGAAGCTGAGAGTGAGCTTCAATTCTTTCATTTTTCCTATCACACCAGCAGACAGCACTATGATCCGCATAATAATATCAGATGGGTACTATCAGAGGAATTTAAACATAAGGCAAACATTGAGGATTATTGGGCTGGTGCATCAGACGAAGCAGAAGTCAGGAAGAGAATGTTCTCTAGGTTGCCAATAGGCATGATTAGGGAGTGTGAAGTCATTCCGGTACCAAACCAGGTGGATGAGGACATGAACATTGTCCATCCAAATTATGAGGCAGTGAGAGATACTCCACTTCCATTCCCGTATTGGTCAAAACCAGAGATTGCTAACTTGGACACACTTTCCATTCCAATCTTGACATTTACCAGAGCATGGGTTGACAGGCGTGTGAGTAGATTGAAGAGTAGGTCAATTGCATTGACTTACAATTTGATGGGAGATCACAAAACACCCACCACCAGCAGGAAGAAACAGATCACACGAGGTCCAAAATCTCGAAGGAAGGAGCCTGTTCAGCCGGAGCCTCCATGAGTTATAGTTGAGTCACCCACGCCATTGGAGACACGTTCTCCAAGCATCTAGAAGGTTTCTTTATTTGCTGATCAAAGAGATGCATTGAATCAGGTGCAAGAGGTACAAGAAGAAAATCAGCCACCATGGAGAGAGTCAGTTGGCCAGACTGTTAACGCACCTACTGGAGATGATCAGCAAACTGATGAGGGGACTGCTACTGACACTCAGCTTCAACGTGAGTTGGAGGCAGCTTTAGACGATGATGATATAGTTTCAGGAGATACCCAGCCACTAGAGGACGATGAGCCTCGCCAGAATGATATAGAAGTTGAACAAATCCGTGAAGTAGAGGCACAAGAACAACAGTCGTTTGATATACAATATACAGTACCTGATTGGCTTAGAGATCGAATGAGAAGGAGCCCCAGTGAAGAAATTGATCCAGCAATAGAAATGGAAGAGTTGTTAAACAGGATCAACGCGCCTCCACAAAAGAAGAGAGCACGAAAATTTTCAAAGATATCAACTGATGAGGATGGCTCCCGCACCCTTCATATGGCAGTGCCACGAGTTGATTGTGATCGAGACGAAGCAGTGCCAGAGAACTATGTGGTCACAACTTTGGAGTTAGGACGTCCCACAGGTGCACAGATTGTAGAGGAATGTGATAACTCCTATCACACACTCAAGGACAGATTATTTAAAAAGGAAGGAAAGTATAAGAAGTTGAAAGGGGAGCATAAGGCTTTGATAGGATATATACAACACTTGTCTCATCCTTGTGGGCAGGAGATTCCTGCAATAGAGCTTCCAGCTGAGTTATCCAGGGAGTCAGTTAGCGGCCTGTTGGAGTTAAGGAAGATGGCACATGAGGCAGATAAATGGGTTACAAGAGTTCGTGCCGAGACAGAAAAGTTCATGGAAGACCTTGCTTATGCTTTCCAGCAAGCTTCCAGTATTACGGCACGGATGGAGGCAGTTGATTAGGCCTAGGGTGATGCTTTTGTTTATCAGAGCAAAGTTATTCAGCGTCTTGAGGCATTGAGGCATACTCCTTTGCAAATGCTGATCGATGGAGGAGTCATTCAGGAGAATGATAGATACGACTTTTCTAGATGGTACTCTTCAGTAGTCATAGGATGTGGTTTCTTTGACGCAGCACAGGCGAACTCAACTAGAGTTCGAAGGGCTATGGCAAACATTATTGATGGGGTCCAGAATACTTTGGAGGCAATATTTGCTAGACGGCTGAATCCCGATGAGGTGACTACTGATAATTTGAGGAGTAGGCTGGCACCTTTCTTCTCAGAGGTTTGCTTCAGCTAGGAATACCTTGTCTGAAGCAAACCTTTGATGAGATAGAACGATCATATGCTACAGGCTCATCCTCAAATCAGAGTGTTGATAGTAAGATGAAGGATGGTGCTCCCGGCCAACGTTCCTGATCCTAATCAAGATCCTCAGCCAGTGTTACAGCCTAACTTGGGTTTTCATGACGAACAAGAGGATATCATCACCGAACTGTTCAGCCTCGCGTGGCAAGTGAGAAGAAGTGCTCCTGATTGGTTTCACATGCGTTATATTCTTGAGGAAGAAGAAGAAAGAGCACAACGAATTGAATTCAATATCCAAAGGGACCTCCTTGTTGAGAGATTCGAAGATCTTCAACGAGAGCAGAACCGACAAGCCAACCGACAGGCGAACCAACCAGCTCCTGCACCACCAGTTCCTACACCACCTCGACAAGAGTAAAAGAAAAGCACGCTGGATCGAATCGGCTCTTTCTGAGCAGATAGACTTCGGAGAATTACTAGATCAACTCCAAATTCTTTTAAAGAATTTATAGAGCTATCACCTTACAGGAATAGGCAGAGAAAGAAATTTGAAACGTCACAGGAGGGAACATCTAGCACAGTTGGATCCAGTGAAGAGGTGCCAAGTGAGGAAATTCCTTTTGGTCTCTTTCAAGCCTCGCCGCCACATACTCCAGTTCCAGATTGTCAGCAAGTTCCAGTGGCTGCACAACCAGTGCAACCCGTTCCACCAATGCAACCAGTTCAACCAAACCAACCTAACGCTCCAATGGCGTGGCGTCCAGCCAATGCGTCGCCTATGACGTTTGGTGTTTACCATGATTTACCGAAGAATCCGAAACATTTTTGTTCCAAGTTTCACAGTGGTGACCTGAACCACATTGCAGACGAACATATCAAACTCTTCGAAGATCTTCTTCAAAATAGAGATATCCAAGAAGAAGATGTTGCCTGTAGGTTGTTCCCCTACACATTTGATGAGGAGGCTTCGTATTGGTATATCCATTTGCCAGCTAACTCCATCCGCACGTGGCAACAGATGAAGACTGCTTTCTTAGAGAAATTCAGGCCACCTATTTCTCCATCTGATTTATATAGGCAATTTGTGGAAGTCAAAAGACAAGAACACGAGCCTATCAGCACGTTTAATAACAGATTCCACAAGGCTTATACAAGGCTAAGAGATCCTTATTTGTTGGACAATGCAGCGGCATTGCCCATTTATTATGAAGCTTTGGATTGTCTTACTGCTATGTTCGTCAAGTCAACAAACCCGCTCCCAGTGGACCTGAAGGGAGCATATGCTGCAGCAATTACAGCTAGCACTGGTCTAGGAATAGGTATGGCTCTTGGTCCACTAAATTACTTAGGAAATGCAGCCTCCCAGAATCAAATCCAAGATATTAATCGGGCGTTGGCTCATCAAACGCCTATGTTGAACCCAGCTCCTCCAATGGGAAACCAAATGGTCCTTCATCCAGGAGCACCTATGTCCCAAGTACCACCAGCTCAACCTATATATCTTCAGAATGCGACAACTTCCACGCAGACTCAAGAAGAGAAGGATGAAATGAAAGACTTGATTGAACAAGTCAAGAAGTTGTCGACTGAGGTCACCTATTTGAAGGGACAAAATAGCCAAATTCAGAGTTTTCAAAAGAGCTATCACGCGCCTCAAGGGAATTACCAAGGTCAAGGTCATTCCGGATATCAAAGGGACAATCAAAATTATCAAGGGAACAATCAAGGTTTCCAGAATAATAACTCAGGCTTCCAAAAGAAGACCTGGAACATCGGACCTAACAATGGTACTGTACCATCACCCTTGGATAATCAACCAACAGACAACCGTCCCTCAGACAAGGTATTCCTAGCTGAAGCAGTGCTATCAGGATGGTGCAAACTGCATAACACAGATCAACATTCCGAGTTACATTGTCGCGAATTCCAAGTGACCGCGGACATTTTCAGAAGCGAGAAAAGAAATTCGAAGGCGGAAGATCCTCCAGTAACCGGATATGAATTAGTTCCTGCACTGAGGTATGATCAGGCTCTTGTGATTGAAAGTGTCCGATTTGCTCCCCAGGAATATCCACAGTATCAGCATAATCAGAGATTTCCACCAGCATCTGCAAACAGCCCAGTGGAGGCGCCAAGATACCAAGATGGTCCAGAAATTCAAGATCCATCCAGTCGGTCGTCCACGGTCAATGGTTATAATTTCCCTCCATTATACAATAGTGTTCTGGTGGAAGGAACCAAGGAAGTGCTTCAACAGGCGTCTGGAAATCCATTTAGGATATACCAAAGGAATAATTGTCAAAGTGAACCTTTGACTACATCGGTTCCACCAAACAATTTCCAGACACTGCCAAATCCGAATGCTACCAATGTGACGTCTCTTCCCAGAGATTCGCCGGAATACCATCAGCAAAATCTTCAGGCAAATGGAGCTAGACAGGTCAACGTCCCACGAACGGAACAGACAAGACAAGCTACTGTTCCCCAAGCGGAACAAACAAGACAAGTGAACCCTCCAGCAATACAAGTTCAAGCTCAGACAAGAGACCGTCCTCAGGAAGAGTTAAAGAGGTTAAGTTCGTATGTATTAGAGGAATTCAAACGAATGAAGGTCAGCTTGCCTTTGATCGAGCTAATGAGAGTTCCTGAGATTCGGGAGACGCTTTTGGGCAACTTGGCTGAAGCAGTTGTCCCAAGAAATGTTCCACAAAATGTGCCAAATAGAGGAGCACCCAATGCTTCGGCAAATACCAATATTGCTGAGTTAGAAGTAACGGGTGACGTATTTGATACTCCGCAACAACCTTCCGGTGTTGTAGAGATAACCCAGGCATTGTCTAAGAGTTCCAATCAAAAGGATATGTCACCAGAAGAAGTCCTTATGGACACAGATATTTTCCGAGAAGAAGTTTTGGCAAATGAGCAACCACATACCCCGCCAAGACAGGACATTGTTCCTAGAAATCAGAAAGAGAAGAACCAAGATACCAACAATCAGGACAAACATCCAGTAGTTTTCTACCAGGGAAAGGACGAGCCTGCTCCATTTCTATTGTCAATTAGAATATTCGGCAAAATGCTACACAACTGTCTAGTGGATTCCGGTGCCTCAAGCAACGTGATGCCACTCACTGTCTGCCATAGGTTCGGACTTGTACCTACAAGAACCAACAAGAAAGTCACACAGATAAAACGGAAGTCCCAGTTATGGGAGAATTAAACAATATCTACATGCAACTAGCGGCAGACCTGAGAATACAAAGCTGTATAGACATCTCGGTGGTAGATATCCCTGACGGGTACGGCATGCTCTAGAGCAGAAACTGGGCAAGGAGGTTGAACGGATATATCGCCACGGACTTTTCCCATATGTGGCTACCATGGAAAGGAGTCCCAAACCAAATAAGGATTGACAGCACACCAAGACTCAAGTTAATGATTACTGAATACGGAGAGAACAATGAGATATTGTTTCTAGAGACAGATTTAGGCACTTACAAGCCTAAAACAAATGAAGTTCTCATGTTACATGAATCAATCCAGGAAAGTAATCAAACGGATGATTCCACGGATGTGTTAATTGAAGAAGGGGAGAGCTCCCAAGACAGTGACAGAAGAATGTTCGAAAGTTTCAGAAACTTTGTCTGGAGGAGTGTCCAAATGAAGGCAGAATTGCATGAAGATACTCATATTCAGGATTTATTGTTACCAAATTGGTGTCGAGTACACAACACGGCTCATTCAGAATTCATTTGTAAGATGTGCCATAGGGCCATAAAAGAAGTACAAAGAAGTATCCCACAGACGTTAGGCTTTTTAGGCCACGCAGAGGTCAATCACATCGATGGCTTCTCCTCAGTGAGAATACAGGAAATAGAATCCGAGCAAGAACATCAAGAAGAAAATGAAAGCCCTCAAACTCCGCAGTCTTCACAACGAGAACAGGTTTGGATCTTAAAGTTTGATGGATCCCGATCGAAGAAAGGAGCTGGAGCTGGTTTCGAGTTGATCAGTCCGAAAGGAGAGGTATATCTTGCTGCTCACAGACTAGAATTCCCGTGCACGAACAACGTAGCATGAAATATTCCGAGCCAAAAAAAAATTTCAAATTTTCAATTGCAACAAGCAGAGCAATCCACAGTCGTTAGGGTTAGCTCTAAACCAGAACGATACTGAAACAACTCTAACCAGAATGTACACCAGGATCCCGATGAGGGCAAGGTGTGAGCATTGGTCAAAGGATCTGAATGCAAAAACAGAACTGGAAGGAACTCTAACCAAGAATGGCGCCAATGATGGCGAGCATATGGTCAGAGGATCTTCTACCACTACAAGTACTGAAAGGGAACTCAACACCAAGTATGTGCTACCCAATCCAGTATGGAGTTGAGGCGACCATATGGCGGAGTGCTAAGAATTACAATGCTTTGAAGGGAAATAAGCTAGAATGCTGAAGTAATTCGACACCCAGAATGTGCTCTCTAACCCGGAGGGAGAAAGGAGCTACCATAGGGCGGAGATGTAAGATATTACAAAGCAATTACAAAATGTAAAGCATGAGTGTTACAAATCATGAAAAAGCAGGATTAAAGAACTGCTGTCAGTACTACTGCCAGCTTACAATAATTATGAATCCCTGCAAGATCAATATTAGAGCTCTTCAAAATTGTTGCAACAACAAGGAACCTTTTACAAAGCCTTTAATGATTTCTTAACTCCGATCCAAGAAAGAAAATGCAGATTTCTCAAATCTGGTTATGACAGACCTACACCTAAAATAAATAACCAGCAACACAGAAATTCAATGAATAGCTCAAAACTCCCTCAACTCTCACTCAAATTGTCTCAAATCTGATGCAATAGACCCTCAAAATGATGGCGCCTAACTTAGTAATAAGAAATGGCATCTAAAATGGTTATTAATCGTGATCAGAAATGCAGTTAAATAAATTATGAAATATTATTCCTGAAGTCTGATGAAAGTGATCTGAAGGATAGGAAACCAACTATAACTGAAAAGACAAATCAATAACTCTCAAACCTCTCAACTAGTTGCTGTCTTTCAAGCAAGAAGAAGAGCCAAGCTAGGAGGCCTTCATTCCTCGAAGCAATCCCAAAGCCAATCTGGCAACATAACATTCCTGTAGAAAAAAGATAATCTCAATGATAACCAATGGCCTCCTTTTATAATTTTCAGATGATCTTTCTCGAAACCCTAAACTTCCTTTTCGAACCAAACCCTAATCCTCCAATAGAAGGCGTCCCACTTTTCCAAGCAAACTTTGACTTTTAATAATACTTTATTTCCTTCTTGAAATTGGCGTCCAATTTGAGCTTGGGTTAATCTTTACTTTATAAGAAATATAATTAATTTCTTTCAATGAGGCGCCCTCCCATAAAGACATCTTTTAAAACAACTTAAAGTGACGAGCTAGGCCAAGGGCGTCTGTCATGTCCCCTTCTAGTTGACATCTCTCCGAGCACAGGATTGGCCTATTATGCGACCCTCGTAGGCTGATGGTTTGGATAGAGGGTCTTGATGGAGCTTGGCTCAGCTTCAGATTGTCAGTACTTGATCAGTTGGCTTTCGTTCGGGCTCGTTCAGACACTTCTAGCCTGAGTTGCTATTTTTAGCAGTATTCAGAACTCAGCGTGGGACCCCTACTATTTTTAGCAATATGGATTTGTTAGCATTCAGAATCACTTCTTTATTCATCAGCTTCAAACGGCTCGTGCATCGGATGAATAATGAGAGAGATATTAATATTTAATTGAATTAATTAAATATTAATTAATTGGAGTTTATAATATAAAGTTATAATATTTTATTATAACTTAAGTGATTTCAGTAAAGGGGGTCGCCATCATCAGGAAGCGGCCATTTGACGATTATATTTTATTATTAAAATTTAATCGGAGACTATTGAAATAATTAAAAGAGAGAAGTCGAATTATTTAAAAATCCCTATCTTTAAGGAATTCGCACTTTTCAAGAAGATATAAGCTTTGCATTGAGAATCAAGCCATTATGTCATATTGAGTTATTGAAAATTGATCAAGTTTGGTCTGAGCACAAAAAACTTAGGGTTTCAGTCTCGAATGCATTGGGGAACGAGCCATCTCCAGTGAAAGCAGTTCAAAGGGTGTGAGATATCACCTGATTTATTGCCAGGCAGAGGAATTTCTTCACCCAGAAGGAATTACAGAGCATACAGAGATCTTTTATTGTCAGAGTATTTATTAGATTTCCATCCAGAAGTATCTTATAACAAAGGCGCATCATATTCAAGGTTCTGGACATTTATTTCAAAAAGCCGTACAGTCTGTACTTGCTGATCTGACAGATCCGTACTGTTCACAAGAGCCGTACTTCTCACACAGAGGAAATCGCCTTCTTGTTTGGTCCTCCAGCTTCATACATTTTGGCGCCTAGGCTACTGGATCATCTCTTGATCGTCAGACGGAGAGAGAAGGGCCTAATCATTGCAGCCGTACCAAATCAGGGACATTCATTTATTGCAGCAAATCAGGTTTTCAATAAACAATCATTGCTTTTCTATTTGCATGTATCTGGATCTTTATTGTAATCACCTCAGAGGAGTAATAGATAGACTGGCATCATTGTTAGCAATAGAATCTACCGTTTTCAATGTTGATTTATTTTTATAGAATTTATTTGCAATTTCTTTCAAAATCGCCATCTTCATTATTTATGCAAAAAACTCAAAAACAGTCAAAAAACCAAAAACCTTCAAAAATATCAGAAAAAACAGTCAGATCTGGAAGATAGGGGAAACAGGGGTTTCTACAGCGTCAATGTTAAAATATAACATTAAAACATGACTTTAATTAAATAATTCGACTTATCTCTCCAATTGTGCCCCGAAGCCATAAATGAGCAAGCCAACTGATCAGTCTGAAGTAGAAAGTCAACGTAAGAGACTAGCGGGAACAACGATGGTACTGAAATAGTAAATTCTGAAGAAGATCTTTCGAGAATGCCAAGAAGAACATATCACTACGAAGCTCTCTGAAAACCCAAAAAGAATCCGCCATTGAATCAACCAACCTCGAGCAAGAGCATCCTTCAAAACAAGAAACCCTAATTTTACCTTCCGAGTAGCCTACGGGTCTCCGGAATAGGCCAACGGTCACTGGAAAGATCATGCTCGAGAAGGGGACATTAAAATCCGCCCTTCCCAAAATTGCTTGTCCTCAAGCAATACCACCACAACTGCATAAATTTTAAAACTAATCCATATGCAAACAAGTATGATCCCTGGTTCCCAAACCCATCGCAGGAAGGACCCACCATGCCGATGCTGCACCACTCTGATTACATCCGTGAAATCATCAAGCCTATGCTGCACTAACCTTCCTTGTAACCCCAAAGTGTTACCATCCATGATACTCAAACCGAAAGATTTTAAAGGAGGGGGATCAAAATCATGCAACATCTCATGGCCACAATGTCCCGAATTAACAGTATCAACCATACTACTGTCAATCACAATTCTAAGCAATAGGAAAGATAGTCTACTCAAATCAAAATCGAACTCCTCAGCATACCTCCACATGGTAACAAACGGAACCATGACTGCAAATGTGACATCTACAAATTTTCTTGCAAGGAGGAAAGCAATCCTTTGCAAGAGCTCAACGAACTCATACTCATGTCTCCGCATGAAGCTACTATGCCTCATCTGAATTATACTGACACAACCATGAAGACTACAGAAAACACACATAGTTCTAGCCCCATGAGTCTCAGAATGGTGAACCAAAGCATGTGAGAGACTGCTGTCCTGAATCGACACTGAGAGTAAACTGTCAAAGTTTACATCACAAACCATCATAAGATGAATTTGGAGAGTAGGAAAGGTGTGAAGGACCAAATAATTGCTGCTGATCAAGGCTAGGATCAGCGTAGTGCAATTTGATTCTCGAGTCCTACCCAAAGGAAAACAACAACACCACTCAAAATCCCAAGCGTGAGCATGTGAGATGACCATCGAGCTGCAAGGTGACACCTCCAAGGTGGTTGGAAAACACGTTAGATGCATCTCCATGAGAAAACTACCACTTCTTTGATCAAGAGTGATGAACCAACTCTCCTGAATGCGAGAAACGCAACATGTAAGGTGGCTGGTCTGCCTCAAACCAGCAAGCTCGAGTCTCAAAATCTGTCCTAGTCTTAGCCGAGAAACACTCTCAAGAGCAACCAATCGTTCATTTCTCCAACCCATACTCAAAATTTCTCTCCAACCCAATTGTTGATGAACAAATAACCCCATCAAGTGGCGGACAAAGAAAGGAACAACATCAACAAATTTGGAAATTTGATCCTTATTCCTCCAATAGCCCTTTCCAAATGTAATAAGCTTTATCAAGCCAAGTTGAGAATCCCAAGCACAGATACCCAACTGAAAATGACTTTCAACACAATGCAAGGTAATCTCAATGCATTCCTAAGAGCTAGTAAGGATCAAGTGTATACTGAAGATATTGATGCCTCCTCTATTGAACCCTTGAAGCCTATCCATGAAAGTTTCAACAACAATGGAGCATGAAATATTAGATGACCTCAAAACCAACTCCAAAAATGGACTAATAAATGCCAAAGCATCATTCAACCCAAGGGATGGATTGACAAGAATACAAACACCGAGTTCTAGTCCATTTTTCTTCCCTACTTCATGAGTAACAAAACTGAAATCTTTGCTCCTTGATGCTGTAATGAAGTTACCAGCGGCTACCAAGTCTTGCTTTGTTAACACCTTGGTGTCGGGGATGTTGAAATCTCCTCGAATCAACACTTCCCGTGTAGAGACTCCATCCTCAAACCCACTTATGCATCCATTACTACTCAACATACGTGGCACATCCTCATGGAGTGATATCAAGGCATCCTTAGATTGGAGTTCATGCTTGACCTCATGCTTGGTCACTTCACTACTTGTGTCATGTCCCCATTTTTGGCGAGCATCAGAGATCGTAAGATTGGCCTATCAGGAGACCCTCGTAGGCTGACAGAGTGGTTAGAGGGTCGTTTGGGAGCTTGGATCAGCTTCATATTGGCAGTGTTGATCAATTGGCCTTCGTTTGGGCTCGATCGGAGACTTCTTGCAGAGTTGCTATTTTTAGCAGTTCCTGGCAGGCAGTGTGAGACCCCTGCTATTTTTAGCAGTATGGCTTTGGCGGCATCCGGAATCACTTCAGAGTTCGTCAGCATCAGACGGAACAGGAAACGGATAAGTAACGGGAGAAATATTAATATTTAATTACATTGATTAAATATTAATTAATTAATGATTATAATATAAAGTTATAATTTAAAATTATAACTTAAGTGATTTGTCTTGAGGGGTGCGCCCATCATCAGAAGGGGGCCATTTGGTATTTAATTTATGATTTAAATATTTGACTGAGAACTATGGAGAAATAAAAGAATTAAAAAAAAGTCAAATATTAATTAAAACCCTATTCTTAAGGAAATCGCACTTTTCAGCATAAAGAGGATTCTGCCTTGGGTTTTGAGCCATTATGACATTCATGAATTAAAAATCGATCAGTCTTGCCAGAGAACGGAGACCTTAGGGTTTGAGTTCGAAATTCGTCGGAGAACGAGCCATCTCCATCGAAGCAGTTCAGAGGATGTGAAATAACATCTGATTTATTGCCAGTTGAGAAATTTCTTCATCCAGAAGAAATTACAGAGCTTACAAATATCATTCATCGTCGGAGTTTCACAGAGGTTTCTTCATCAGGGTTTCAGAGAGGGTATCCATTCAGAAGACATTTATTTCATTTAGGCGTCCAAATTCAGGAGATCTGGAGAGTTTGAAGGAGCCGTACAAATTCATTTAATGCATGCAGCAGGCCGTACTTCTGTACCAGGGCCGTACTATTTATCTTGAAGCGTAGTCATTAAGGAAGCTTTTGCCAGAGGTTTGATTCAGAAGATATATATTTACCCAAGCGCATATCCTTGGTTATTCTGGAGACTAGGAAGAGAAGCCGTACAAGATTATTAATTGTTGTTTCAGCCGTACAAGGCAGTACTGTACAGGCCGTACCATCCAGCAAGAGGCGTGTTTTTATGAGGGAGCAAATCGCCTTTCATTCTTGACTTCTACCTTCACCATTCAAGGCGTCCACAGTCCAGGGTTTATTTGGCAACTTCCGACAGAGGGAGAAGGGGATTTTGTTGCAGCCGTACCAGATTCACCAGCTTATTCATTGCTGTTTCAAATCAGGTTTTCAAATATTTATTGCCTTTTTGCTTTGCATGTGATAAGATCTTCATTGTAATAGTTGCAAAAGAATAATATATGAACTGGCTTTAGTCTTTGTGCTAGGGTTTGACATTTACGGAGTTAAAGAATTTTTATTTGAATTTATTATTCCTTTCAAACAAAATCGCATTTTACCATATTCATGCAAAAACCCTAGAAACGTCAAAAAACCAAAATATTCAGAAAAAACAAACAAAAACATCGGATACAGAGGAAACGGGGAAACTGGGGTTTCTACAGTGGTATTAGAGCTAAATCCTGCCATCCTGAGGGTTTAGCCGTCTTCTGCAGCCGGAACAATTTGGGTCTTATCAGGTATTATTCATTCAGGCGAGCTTTGGTTGACAGGCAACAGGGTTCGATCTGGCAGCCGGGAAACATGGCTGACAGAACTGATAGGAATTACAGGACTGATAGAACAGATAATGTTAGAACAGAGTTTCTTCATAGTAACAGAGGTCAGGGCCGTGCAGAGGTCTTGCATGCACTCAGAGATCTTCGTGCAGGTCAACGGCAGTCAAATGGTGTATTACAGCAGTTGGCAGTTGCACTTAAGAGACTGGATACTCCGAGGAGACCGTCACCACATCGTGACGATGACAGGAGTGTTGCAAGTTCACGGAGAGCTCCTAGGAAAGTGTCACGAACAGCAGATAGGCCTACTAGGCCCACTTTCACGAGACAGGAGCCCGATGAGGCTATAACAGGTGAACAGCATGAGGGTTTGTTCGTTGGTACCTTTAGGACAGCGAATGACGAATGGCAGTTAGTATCACCTGAGATCAGCGGAAGGATCACTATTGACAGAACACCACAAAACACAGAAAGTGAAGTGATTAGCTTGTTCCAGGAGTATAGCGTTCTACCTCGGAAGATTAAAGAGAAACTTCCTTTCATGAGTTACGTGGATGTGCACCCGAGTCTTTGCCATAAGACAGAGTTGGCAAGGAAGAAATATCTCACCATAGCTCACGAGCTGTTTACACCTGAAAGGGATCGAGAATCTACACCTAGGGATGATACCACGCTTCGTCATGATGATTTGATATCTTCAGTCCCCTATGAAGAAGGCAGAAATTTATATGATGAGTTTGATAGAAGTGCTGATGTAATTAATGAACACACTAGCGCAGCCTTGGGTAATGATTTACCTACACCGTCCTTGCAAGAGGTGGCCCAAGAAATTTCTACCATGGAGGCTACTTCTGATTTTTATGACAGCGTTGTTAAAACTTCGCGTGAGCATGAGATAGCACCTGTTTCACAGATGCAAAGTAACCCTATTGAGTTGTCACGTGAAGAGACTCAAGAGTTGGGTACTACAGATGCAGTTGGTGTTGATAATTTATATCATGGTAAGTCTGATTTTCCGGACCAGACCTTTGAGAACCAGCTAGAGGATTCATATGTTGATATGGAATCCCAGGATCATGCGTTGGATGGGCATGCAGTCAATGTTGGAGTAGAAGCGTGTGAAGATACTGTCATACCAGCAACTTCTACCGTACCAGTTGAGCCATCCTTTGAGGTACAGAACAGCAGTACCTTAGATGCTGAGGTGTGCATGGATGAAAGCACACATGATGTTGCTTATCATGCGGTGAGCGATGACGGATCAGCGTCATATCATAGTGCATATGGTGAACCGAAAATCTTGTATGGGGGTCGTAAGCTTCAGAGTCCGCATCATTTGGTTGGGCAACTACAAGTGAATGATAATATGATTGCCACCGCCCTTGAGCATTTTGACGTTGCTCGTCAGATGTTGACTACCTATGGTTGGAGTCCGCCTTTGACAGATGAGCACAGTGAGAGTGGTTTCTCCCTTGCAGTGATACATGCACTCCGAGAAGCAATTGGTACGATGAAACAAAACTACCTTAAATTGCTTGCGGACAGGGATTTTCTTCTCGAGTGGGATTGCATTTGTTATGATGCATTGCAGGGAAAGGGAGAACAGATTGTTGAGCTCACTCATGAGCTGGAGGTGACTAGGGACTCATTGCATAGCACCCAGCTGGCTCTTCGAGAGTCACAGTTACAGATTGAGAGGTTTACCGTGGCGTTGAGTTTAGCACAATCTTCACCACCTTTGGATATAGTTCAGTCTTCCATGGCAGCGGTTGGTGAGGAGTATACACCCATGGTACATAGTAGTGAGGGAGATGTTGAGGATGAGGTTACATCCAGCACGGTCACAGGAGCAGTTGGTACAGATAGGATGAGTACACTAGATGAGAGTTGCAGTGAGCCACGCGTTGCACCAGGTCCTCTCGACATTAGTTCTGTGATAGGTGATGCAGGGCAGTTCATTGATAGTTCCTGTGACATGGTTGTTGATACACTGGAGAGTTGTGTGACAACCCTCGATACTTGTCCATCTTCACAGCAGATATTCAGAGTCTCATCCAGTTGGGAGATTGGTACTTGTGATGATTTGTTTCCCTCTCCTGGAAGCAAATCAGTCTTTTCATCCGATGCAGTTGACTATGATCGGCAGCTGGTTGAGCCAAGTCAGGAGTACAATTCAATTTATTATTCCAGCGATTCAGAGATGGATGATTCAGATCAGGATGGAGTGATTGTGCAGTTTGTGAACAATCCATTATTTGAATTTGATGGTGGTTTGGTCTATGATAATCCACTCTTCGAGTTGGAGGCTGATCGTACTCTTGATGCTAGTTCTTGGTTGGGTGATAATCGTAGTGTTTGGGATTGTTCCAGTGCATCACAATTCCAAACAAGACTCACAGAGGAGTTTAATGGGGAGTACACGGTGAGGAGTGCTTATAGTTTTTCCTTTGATCCACCTGTACATGATTCATATTTGATGTACAATACTTGTGCACAGGGTGATTCTCTCGGTACAGTTGAGGGGAGTAATTCATTATTGTGTGCACAGTTACCATCTTCACAAGATGGGATTAGCGGACGCAGGTACTTGACTCAGCAGTTTGCGGGGTATTACTTGCAGGGACAGCAGTCCGTTTTACATCATGCCGATATGTATTTGACAGGGCTTGATACTTCTATGTCGCAGATTCATACGGGTACATGGTTACAGGGCGACTATGGTATTAGTTGGCATGATGGCTTGGACAGTTATCACATCCATGAGGGTTTAACAGAGGACAGGGAGAGACCCAGGATAGTAGATGCTTCTAGAAGTTTTTATCTCTGCATGATAGATGGATGTGGATTCATATTGTATTGGGATCCCGGTGGCGACAGCTTTGGCACCGAGTATTGGATGGGTCCCATTGGGTCACTTCACTATTCTTAGCATGGTGAAGTTGGAGGCAGTAGAGCGCAGTGGCAGCCTGAGGAGGACCGTCACGACAGACTTTTACGCTGGGTTTGCGATCCAGGTATTGATTGCGCAGTTGAGTTTTTGATGATGCTACAGGAGACAGATCATGATGTGTGGGACATTTCACAGTTTTTCTTTTGGACCTTCCGAGGATCGGAGTTTTCTTTACAGTAGAGATTGCTTGGGGTCAAGCAATTTTAGGGAGGGCGGACTGTCATGTCCCCATTTTTGGCGAGCATCAGAGATCGTAAGATTGGCCTATCAGGAGACCCTCGTAGGCTGACAGAGTGGTTAGAGGGTCGTTTGGGAGCTTGGATCAGCTTCAGATTGGCAGTGTTGATCAATTGGCCTTCGTTTGGGCTCGATCGGAGACTTCTTGCAGAGTTGCTATTTTTAGCAGTTCCTGGCAGGCAGTGTGGGACCCCTGCTATTTTTAGCAGTATGGCTTTGAAAGCGACATCAGGAATCGCCGAGGTTAAATCCCGACATCGAGGCCGAACAAAAGCAATGAGGATAAGTAGCAGGAGAAATATTAATATTTAATTACGTGGTGAAATATTAATTAATTAATAATTATAATATAAAGTTATAATTTAAAATTATAAACTAAGTGATTTAATCTTGAGAGTGCGCCCATCATCGGAAGGGGAGCCATTTGGTATTTAATTTATGATTTAAATATTTGGCCGAGAACTATGGAAGGAAATAAAAGAATTAAAAGTCAAATATTAATTAAAACCCTATTCTTAAAGGAAATCCCCGCGCACCGGCATAAAGGATACGCGCTTGGGTTTTGAGCCATTATGACATTCATGAATTAAAAATCGATCAGTCTTGCCAGAGAACGGAGACCTTAGGGTTTGAGTTCGAAATTCGTCGGAGAACGAGCCATCTCCATCGAAGCAGTTCAGAGGATGTGAAATAACATCTGATTTATTGCCAGTTGAGAAATTTCTTCATCCAGAAGAAATTACAGAGCTTACAAATATCATTCATCGTCGGAGTTTCACAGAGGTTTCTTCATCAGGGTTTCAGAGAGGGTATCCATTCAGAAGACATTTATTTCATTTAGGCGTCCAAATTCAGGAGATCTGGAGAGTTTGAAGGAGCCGTACAAATTCATTTAATGCATGTAGCAGGCCGTACTTCTGTACCAGGGCCGTACTATTTATCTTGAAGCGTAGTCATTAAGGAAGCTTTTGCCAGAGGTTTGATTCAGAAGATATATATTTACCCAAGCGCATATCCTTGGTTATTCTGGAGACTAGGAAGAGAAGCCGTACAAGATTATTAATTGCTGTTTCAGCCGTACAAGGCAGTACTGTACAGGCCATACCATCCAGCAAGAGGCGTGTTTTTATGAGGGAGCAAATCGCCTTTCATTCTTGACTTCTGCCTTCACCATTCAAGGCGTCCACAGTCCAGGGTTTATTTGGCAACTTCCGACAGAGGGAGAAGGGGATTTTGTTGCAGCCGTACCAGATTCACCAGCTTATTCATTGCTGTTTCAAAATCAGGTTTTCAAATATTTATTGCCTTTTACTTTGCATGTTATCAGAACTACATTGTAATCATTGCAAAAGAATAATATATGAACTGGCTTCAGTATTCGTGTTAGGGTTTGATGTTTACGGAGTTAAATACTTTTTATTTGGTTATTATTCCTTTCAAACAAAATCGCATTTTACCATATTCATGCAAAAACCCTAGAAACATCAAAAAACCAAAATATTCAGAAAAAACAAACAAAAACATCGGATACAGAGGAAACGGGGAAACTGGGGTTTCTACAACTTGACTCATTTTTCAAAACAAAGAGAGGATTGTCATAAGTTGCTTCAGCACCCACTTCAAAGAAGGGATTGTCAAAGACCTGGAAGCCATTCCTTTCGTCTCGCTGCCCCAAATCTGTACATGCAACTTCTGATTTTCTTGAAATGCTTTCAAGATCAAACTCCTCTTGAAGACAGTCAAGATCTCCAATCACTTGATTGATTTTTTCAGCTCTTTGTGCATCCTCTTGCTCCTTGAAAAGTTTGAAATCTACAAACTGGTCTTCAACGTCTGTTAGATCCAACTGAGTTTCTTTCAACTCGTCCTTTATTGATTTAAGCTCCAGAGTGAGCTCATCAATCGTACTCTCCTTTTCATGAAAAGCACAAATGGCCTTCTTTGCAACTTCAATAACATGATCCCGTTCTCCAATAGAGTGTACGTACTCGGACTTCAAGGTCTCCAAGGAATCTCTGATAAGTTGCAAATTAGGAAGAGTAACTTCATCGGTCACTCCTCTACGTCTCTCTTCAAGCTGAGCCTTCTAGTAAAGCTCTTCAACCAAGCTATGTGAGTAGTCAAACAGGGATAGAGCTTGCACTTCCTTGTCAACGAACACCTTGAATTGTCCTTCCCACTCATAAGAATGCGAAGATGGTGAATTGCTGGTTGGCTGCTTTTCAAAATCAGAACTTTGTTTTGTGACATCGCTGTCCTCAGAGCTGCTCCAACCTTCTTGTCTTTCATCCTCAACTAACGGAGAATGTTCAGTGTCATGGAGAGGGACATACTCCATAGTTTCTTCGTCCTCAAGCTTGCAATCAGCTTCTTGCCTTGGTAGATCAGCCTTGTGATCTAAAACCACATTGAACCTTTCTTCTTCAAAAGCCGTAAGGTCTTCAAGCTCTTCATCCACCTCACTGCCATCTTGATCAAAGGCTATGGCAGCCCCTGACTCAAACGAACAATCATTGAATGCTGGTTTGAAAGTTTCAGAAGTAACAACATCCTTCTTGGTGGCTGCAATCAGCTTGAAGGGATCACCATGGAGTTCTTCAGAGTAAGCTTCTTCATCAAAAACAACTTCTCCTTCAGCCTCCTCATAGCTTGCAAGGTAGACAATATTTTGGTCTTCATCAGGATCAAAGGGAAATTCATCCCACAAAGGTTCTTTGTTATACCTCGATGCCAACACACCTGGATCCCAAATGCCAAGGGGTTGACTGAGATGATCAACAGGAAGAGGTTTTTCATGCTTCACTGGAAGTATTGACTCAATGAATAAGTCAGATCCTGAATCTCTTAAGCTGATATCTTCAAAACCATTTTCTTGCAATGGTTTGGTTTGCTGGTCAAACCCAAATCCAACAATGTCACCACCGAAATGAAGTGAAGATTCTTCGATGCTGCTTGTTTCGAAAACTTCACCTTCATTATCTTTTATGGAACCATCATGAGAAAGTATGTCGCTGATTTCCTCGTGTGGAACTTCTTGGGGAGTTGAGACAGCAACAAGAGTAAAACTATCCACCACCAATTCTTCAACACGAGGTGGTACAGTCATGTTGGAATCATTACCAACTTCATCACTTTGGCAATGCTCATAGGCCGATTCAACGGGACCATAAGTATTTCCTTCTACTTGCTCTTCATCAGCAAACTCATCCCATACAACAGTACTACTAAAATCTTCAGTGAAGCCCTTAGCTTCAAGACCTTCATAGGTTGAATCCTTATTAGGATTCAAGACTGTCGTTCTGTTCTTTTCACCAAGCTGATCTTCATCACTTACTATTACATGCAAGTCAAGGGAAGTATTATGGGGTTCTACTCTTAACTCTTCACTTGCCACAGTATCTTCATCAAGCTCACGATCATTCTCATGTGGCATGTGCACCTTTCTATCCCGACTTTCAGACTTAGCATAAATCTTTCTGACTCCCCATTTTATGTCAGGATCCTTCATTAGCGTACACAGTTCATGCATTAACTCAAGTAGTGACTTCTCTGTAGTCATCTCTTTCTGTACGTAGTGTCTGGTATCTCTGTCACTCATCTGTCAAATGAACTTTGTTGGGCACAGGATGGCAGGATCTTGGCTCTGATACCACTGAAATATTCCGAGCCAAAAAAAATTTTCAAATTTTCAATTGCAACAAGCAGAGCAATCCACAGTCGTTAGGGTTAGCTCTAAACCAGAACGATACTAAAACAACTCTAACCAGAATGTACACCAGGATCCCGATGAGGGCAAGGTGTGAGCATTGGTCAGAGGATCTGAATGCAAAAACAGAAGTGGAAGGAACTCTAACCAAGAATGGCGCCGATGATGGCAAGCATATGGTCAGAGGATCTTCTACCACTACAAGTACTGAAAGGGAACTCAACACCAAGTATGTGCTACCCAATCCAATATGGAGTTGAGGCGACCATATGGCGGAGTGCTAAGAATTACAATGCTTTGAAGGGAAATAAGCTAGAATGCTGAAGTAACTCGACACCCAGAATGTGCTTTCTAACCCGGAGGGGGAAAGGAGCTACCGTAGGGCAGAGATGTAAGATATTACAAAGCAATTACAAAATGTAAAGCATGAGTGTTACAAATCATGAAAAAGCAGGATTAAAGAACTGCTGTCAGTACTACTGCCAGCTTACAATAATTATGAATTCCTGCAAGATCAATATTAGAGCTCTTCAAAATTGTTGCAACAAGAAGGAACCTTTTACAAAGCCTTTAATGATTTCTTAACTCCGATCCAAGGAAGAAAATGCAGATTTCTTAAATCTGGTTATGACAGACCTGCACTTAAAATAAATAACCAGCAACACAGAAATTCAATGAATAGCTCAAAACTCCCTCAACTCTCGCTCAAATTGTCTCAAATCTGATGCAATAGACCCTCAAAATGATGGCGCCTAACTTAGTAATAAGAAATGGCATCTAAAAATGGTTATTAATTACTGACACGAATCCCAAGGCACTCCAGAAAGTACGGCCTTCAAGGAATGACGAATTTGCATTATAAAATCATAAACTTAGTATTAAAATCTGCAAATATTCATGAAGGGGCGCCTCCAACAGGGAAACACAATGAGACAATACCCAGAATGAGCATGTTTAAGATTTGAGACTTGTGAGCAGAAATATACATTCAGCAGTCATGACCAGCAACTCTGGAATTGACAGGAAATGATAAAACTCAACTACGAAGGATAGGAAACCAACTATAACTGAAAAGACAAATCAATAACACTCAAACCTCTCAACTAGTTGCTGTCTTTCAAGCAAGAAGAAGAGCCAAGCTAGGAGGCCTTCATTCCTCGAAGCAATCCCAAAGCCAATCTGGCAGCATAACATTCCTGTAGAAAAAAGATAATCTCAATGATAACCAATGGCCTCCTTTTATAATTTTCAGATGATCTTTCTCGAAACCCTTTTAGGGCAAGAGCCCTGAAATCCTCAATAGAAATGCGCGCGGCAAACTTTATGCTGTTTCCTTCTTGAAATTAAGTCAATTTGAGCTTGAGTTAATCTTTACTTTATAAATATAATTAATTTCTTTCAATGAGGCGCCCTCCCATAAAGACATCTTTTAAAACAACTTAAAGTGACGAGCTAGGCCAAGGGCGTCAATGTTAAAATATAACATTAAAACATGACTTTAATTAAATAATTTGACTTATCTCTCCAATTGTGCCCCAAAGCCATAAATGAGCAAGCCAACTGATCAGTCTGAAGTAGAAAGTCAACCATGCCGAAACCAACAGGAACACTGCCAGAAATAAAATTTACTAAAAATAGTAAATTCCTGAAGATGCTCAGAATGCCCAGAAGAACATATCACTGCGAAGCTCTCTGAAAACCAAGAAAGAATCCGCCATTGAATCAACCAACCTCGAGCAAGAGCATCCTTCAAAACAAGAAACCCTAATTTTACCTTCCGAGTAGCCTATAGGTCTCCGGAATAGGCCAACGGTCACTGGAAAGATCATGCTCGAGAAGGGGACATTACATAGCAGAATATGAGTCTCTGATTCATGGGTTACTGCTAGCACTCAGGAAGGGAGCAAGAGTATTGTATGCTCTTGGAGATTCAGAGATAGTCGTGAAACAGGTGAAGAAACAATATGTCTGCCATAACAAAAGATTGACTTGTTACTGCAACAGAGTGTGGGATATTGTTGAGAGCTTTGATGCTTTCAATATTCAATCCATGAACCGATCAAATAATCAAGTAGCAAATTCTTTGGCACAAGCAGCCAGTTCACTGGAGCCGCTAGCCATGGATGGCATAAGTCAGTTCACGGTGGAGCTATCATCCATACCATCTATTCCAAATAATATTACAAACTTCCACGTTTTTGAAGATGATAACCATATTCGTGAATTTCTAACAAGTTCAGATGTTTTTGCAGCGCAAGTTATTGATGAGGAAGAAACACAAAAGGAAGCCGAATTTGACGATGATGGTATCCTGAACTTAAGAACAAACATCATTCCGAGAGGGATGATACAATTAGAGAGAATATTTGACCAAGATCAAATTGATCAAATTAAAAGTCAAAGGATTGAAGGTGATCAATACGAGAAAGTGAACCTGGGATCAGAGCACGATATCAAAAGTGTATGCATAGGAAAGACTTGTACACCCGAGGAAAAGATAGGAATTATTCAGAGCTTGAGACAGTTCCCTGATGTCGTAGCATGGAGCTATGAAGATTTGAGAACCTACGATACCTCCATCATTACGCATACAATCCCGCTCAAGCCAGGAAGCAAGCCTTTCATACAGCGCCAGAGACCAGTTAATCCGTTGCTTGAACCACTCATCCATCAGGAGGTCAAGAAACTATTGACAGCAGGAATCATATTTCCAGTGCGCCACTCAACGTGGGTCGCCAACCTCGTCCCAGTGCAGAAGAAAAACGGAAAAATCAGGCTGTGCGTTGATTTCCGGAATTTAAATAGAGCTTTTGAAAAAGATAATTACCCGCTGCCATCGCTTGATGAAGTGTTACAGATTGTCAATGGTTCGCGAATGATGTCCTTTTTGGACAGATATTCCGGATACAACCAGGTCCTGGTAGAATATGAAGACAGATTGAAAACGGCGTTCACAACGAAATGGGGAACCTTTGCCTACAAGAGAATGCCCTTTGGGCTAATTAACGCAGGGACCACGTTTCAGAG
>VDFB02101547.1:0-29599 GCA_007258455.2 Sequoia sempervirens
GAAGATTCATAGCACAGTTGGTAGACAAACATAACCCATACTCTCACCTACTCCACAAGGGAGTAGCGTACAAATGGGATACCAAGTGTGAAGGGGCATTCAACAAAATAAAAGAATATCTCCTGACACCACCAGTCTTAATGCCACCAATCCCAAGAAAACCATTGATTCTCTACGTATCAACAACAACAAAAGCCCTTAGAGCTCTCCTAGCTTAGCATGATGAAAATGGAACAGAAAGGCCTCTCTATTACATCAACAGAACAATGGTCGAGCATGAGCTAAACTATTCATTGATCGAGAAAGCATGCTTAGCGGTAGTGTTTGCATCTAAGAAATTTAGACATTACATGTTGGCACACAAAATAAAGGTCATCACCAAAATCGAACCTCTCAAATACTTATTGTCAAAGGCAATGCTCACAGGAAGAATGGCCAAATGGGTGATGATACTGTCATAATATGACATCGAATATGTAGAGAGGAAAGTAATCAAAGGCCAAGTCATCACATATCACCTTGCAGAAGCACCAATCTATTCCAAAAATCCTCTCATCTCAGAGTTTCTAGATGAATCTATTTTCAATCTCAACATAGTTGACCACTGGAAACTGTACTTTGATGGCTCATACACACAACATGGATTAGGAGCTAGCATATTCTTTATCACCCCGCAAGGGGATTGCATACCAAGGTCATACAACTAGCATTTCCCTGCACTAATGACATTGCAGAATATGAGGCTTTAACCATAGGTCTCATAATAGCAATAAAGTGGAACATTATAGCTCTCAAAGTATACAAAGACTCTCAATTGATAATAAATCAAGTGAACAATGAATATCAGACCAAGGATGACAAGATCACTCCATACAAGAAATTGGTGGAGACTTCAAAAATCCTTCATTGAAATTACATTTGAGCAGATTCCTATAACCAACAACAGAGCAATAGACGCCATGGCAACAATTGGATCCTTACTGGATATCCCCCATAATGTTCCAAAATATGAATTCTTGAAAGAGTAGCTTCTCGTGCCTGCATTCGAGGTACCCAAATCAGAATTTGTGTGCGAAATCATTGGTCCCGGTGATCCTTGGTACCAAAAAATTTATACATACCTTCGAATAAGAGTCATACCCCAACTTACCCTAAAACCTAAAATGAAGCTTTGTAAAAAAGGCATCCAGATTCGTCATCCTAGGAGATACCCTATATCATAGGAGCATAGAAGGAACCCTACTATGCTGCTTAAACATTGAGGAGGCATTAACCGCTCCAACTAAAGTACATAACGGTATCTATGGTTCACACTCAAGTGGAATGACCATATCTAAGAAATTTCTAAGGATGGGGTATTGTTGGCCCACAATGGAACGAGAAGCACATGACTATGCCAAAATTTTTCTACAATGTCAGTGGCATGGGGACCTCATCGCTCTAGCTCAAGAGCTTCATCCTATCATCACACCATGGCCCTTTTCACAGTGGAGACTTGATCTCATTGGAAAAATCATGCCCACTTCACCTAATGGCCACAAATTCATCACCGCCACGAAGTACTTTACTAAGTGGGTGGAAGCCATACCCATGACGTACATAACTGGGAAGTAGATTTCAAAGTTCATCCTGAATTACCTCATTTTTTGTTATGGCATCCCACAAGCCATTATCTCAGATAATGGGACACCATTTAAGAATTAGGAGGTCTGTGACTTATGTGAAAAATTCAAAATCCAACCTCGCTTCTCCACCTCATACTATCCCCAAGGCAATGGCCAAGCAGAAGCTACTAACAAGACCATTTTGAAAATCCTTCAGAAAACAATAATGACACAGGTTGTGACTGGCATTTTCAGCTTAATCCTGCCCTCTGGGCCTATTGAAATAGCATTCACACACCCATTGGCGCCACCTCTTTCTCCCTAGTCTACGAATTAGAAGCAGTGCTCCCCATAGAGATTGAGCTCCCATCCCTTAGGATATCACTACAAAACCTCATCACAGATGAAGAGTATCGGGTATCAAGACTAAGTGAGTTGGAGCTACTAGATGATCACCGTATAGATGCTTTGAATCATTTGCAAGTCTATCAGAATAGACTCAAAAGGAGCTACGATAAGAAAATCAGAAGCAGGACGTTCCAAGTTGGAGAATTGGTCTTAAAGGAGAATCAAAAGAATGTCCCAAACCCAAGAAACAAAGGAAAAATTGAACCCAATTGGTTGGGACCATTCGTCATCACAACAAGTTACAAATCAGGGGCATATTAGTTATCAACACCTGAAGGGGAACCTCTGCAAGAGCCCATGAATAGCGCTTATCTCAAAATTTTTTATGCCTAAATCTTTCAAGGTATAGAACCAAAAATGCAAAAAAAATTAGAAAATGTCACGAAAAATGGTTGCATAGGGCAAAGCTTGGCAAGCAGGGCATCTTGGTAACAACAAAAAAATCAAAAAGGAAAAAAATCCAAAAAAATTAGAAAAAGGATTAAAAATAGTAAAGAGAAAAAAATCATCCTCTAGTGAAAACCACTTCAGTGGCACTTTGGACAAGTACCTTGGTGAAAACCTAGAAAATAGGCGCCTTGTGTAAATAAGCACTTTCCATCCACCAAGATCTTTACGGCTTGTTTTGCATCATCCATCCATCATCCATCGCATCTAGATCTCCACCCATCACTCATCCACTCGCTTCCGCACCATAGCTTGGTTCTGTGTTCATATCATGATCCCTCTTAGTACTACTCAACCCATCCTCAAGGTCAGTTTGTCCTGCCTTTATCTTTGTAGTTTATTGCATCACGCTAGGGACATGTTCTCATTAGATTAGATTCGTGTATATTCTTAAAGTCCTAAATATCAAAAAATCCAAAAACATCAAAAAATTAGAAAATCCAAAAACGTCAGAAAATTAGAAAATCCAAAAACATTAGAAACATCAAAAAAATCCAAAAACATTCAAAACATATCAAAAAATCCAAAAACAAGTCAAAATTTGGTCAAAAGTCAAAAACAAGGTCATCTTGGTGAACTACGGGTCTTTGAGCCTTGAACGTAGGCAAGGTTTATCTTTGATCATCCCTCGAGACACTTAGGTCAGTCTTTTAGGTGCCCGTCACAATAAACTGACATCTCATCATGTATATAATCATTTGTAAATCGGTCAAGTCGTCAGTCAAACTACGTGGTCTCTGCGTGTATAACGTAGGCAAGGCTAATCTGTTGATAAGCCCCTAAGGCCCCTAGGATAGGTCGTTAGGTTAGTCTCTTGGTCAAAATCTTGGAAAACCCCAAAACATTAGAAAATCAAAAAATTAAAACATTTGCAAAATCTCAAAAAATACCAAAAACAGCCTCAAAACATCTCAAAAAGATCAAAAACATTCAAATATTTGAAAAAATCCATTCGTCTCATCTCATTTTCACCCACAATAACATCATTCATAATAAATGACTGTCATCCTCAATCTTTGGTAAGATAATTAGAAGCAAGTCTAGCAGTTGAAAAGTGAAAACTCAAAACATCAAGTCTCAGATCTAAGTCAGTACGTAAACAAGATGGTCAACTCTTCACGTCGATAACCTATTGTAGATGTCAAAATCTGCATTTTTGGTTAAAAACTAACATAGACATGTATGATTAGTATTCAAGCAAAGCAAACCTTCAACATCCATATGAAATAAATCAACATGTTTTATGGTACAATCAAAACAACAAAAGATTAGATAAACAAGTTGAAAGCATACAACAAAACATGAAGAGAATAATATTTCATATTGGATTGGTGTCACATGTGCTAGTGACCCTTTCCCAATCCTTGATTGATAAGCTAATGATAATAGTGGAAAAGATCATTTCTCAAATGAAGAGAGTGACCTTGCATGATCTTGGAGATGAAGATGAAATGTTAAGATTGTGGATTGATAGTGGACAAAATCAGTTCTCAAATGAAAAGAGTGACTTTGCATGAAAGTTGTGGAGGATTTGCTCAATGTTGAAGCTTCTATTTGAAGATTTTCAAAATGCTAAGTGTTGAAGAGAGACCAATGTGGGACTAAGATTGGACCAATGAAAGGACACTTGTCATCATGTGATTGGTTGATGTATGTGCAAGATTTGGGAAGAGTGCCCATGAGAGAGAAAATTTGAATTCAAATTTGCAATGAATGCTGAGTTTGACCTTTGGAAGGGGACATGTAAGAGACATGTAAGGCCTCATAAATCCTCTGTTGGGTGTACATGTCCACTTGGGGGGAGATTCAAACTTGGAGAATATTCTATATAAGTTGAAAATAAAGATTTTGATAAATCAATTAAATGCAATTTCATGTGCAGAGTGGCCGGAAAATCTAAAAGATGCAGAATTAGATTGAAGAAGTTAGCATTAGATTTAATGGGGATTAATTAGCTAGGATGATGATTAGGATGCTTTTGACACATGACTTAAATACTTGATTTATTTAATTGAGAAAAGGATGGTATGATTTGGATTTAGTTAAATAGTTCTTGATTTATTTAATTAAATGGATGATACAAGATGAAGGTTGAATGATTTATGAGAGATGAAATGGTATTATTTGATTAAACCTTTGGATTGACCCGATTTACCTGATGAATGGATTTGTTGCGTTTGATCAATTCAATGAGCGGATGAATATGCATAATGTTAATTTGGCATGTCTACATTTGCCTCTTTGAAGCAATGTACTTGTGCGTTGGTTCAAAAGAAAATAAACTTGCAATCAAAATAAAAAAATTTCCTGATTTTTTGAGATATACTGATGGAAGAAGTACAGGTACATTGCTATGAGAATCCCGAGTGAAAAGATTCAATTTGAGGAGTCCGATCTCACGATACTTTCGAGTTCAAAATGGGTGGTTATGGACAATGATGCAAAGATGATTTCAAGATGCTTAGAATAACAAATCTATATTATCCTAAACAACTTAAATAATGATATGATATGAGATGGATGAGATGGATGATGTGATATGTTGTGATTATGCAATGGATGAGTTATGAGATGCTTAGACTAACAGATCTATATTATGAATATGATACATGTG
The DNA here is from genome assembly GCA_007258455.2 of Sequoia sempervirens. Lineage (NCBI taxonomy): Eukaryota > Viridiplantae > Streptophyta > Pinopsida > Cupressales > Cupressaceae > Sequoia > Sequoia sempervirens. Next base: position 5,074 of record VDFB02101547.1, read on the forward strand.
AGATGATATGAAGAATTCTGATGATTTATGGATGCAAGATGAATGCATAATGGATGCATGATGGATGTATTGGCGATGTTATGTTAGCATGGAAATGAGATGATGACAAGAGGATCCAACAAGTCCATGATTGGTCGAGACTTTATTAGAGATGATGATGATGATGATAGATGATGATGATGATGAGAAATGATGATGATAGATGTATGATTTTCTTATCAAGGATTGGGATTTTAAAAGGATCACTTACTTTATGTTTGATAACACGCCTAAGCACGATGCATCAAGGTATAAAGGACCAGGATGGTGTTGTACTTAGTGTGATGGACATTGACTTGACAAATAGTTAGGAGTATTCTTGTTCACACCTGACATATGGAAACCTTGCTAGGATGCACCTAACAAAGCAAGTATTCGCCAAGTTATATTACAAGAGCGTCCAAAAAGCACAATAGACAAAATAATAATGATCATTGCCCCATTCCTATCTCTCTAAATCCTTCGTTCGGATATCATCGAGAGGTCCTTGGAATGAGTGTAATAAGATAAATCAAAAGGAAAGATCAAGTATAAAAACAAGCCAATGTTCTTCATACCTTCAGCCAAAGGGATGTGTTTTGATAGGATAAGAATCCAAGGTGATATCCAAAATGATGCCCATTGTCGAAACGATATATCCTAGGACATGCATTGTGGAGGATGATGATGGTTGATAAGTTGATTGATAGGCTGTTGATATAAGGTCGACTGACATGTTTGCGACTGATCAAGAGTTTGATTTTGTTTTAGAGGTTTGTTGTTTGCTTTTGATTTTACGATTGAAGCTTGCATTTGTTGACTGTTGTGATTATTTCTGTTTGCATTGCCAAAGGATGAAGGTGATGATAAGTTTATTATGGATGATTGATTATTGCGGGTGAAAGCGAAATGAGGCGGTTGGATTTTTTCAAATATTTGGATGTTTTTGACGTTTTGAAATGTTTTGAGGCTGTTTTTGGATTTTGATGTTTTTTGGATGTTTTGGGGTTTTATGAGATTTTACAAATGTTTTGATTTTTGATTTTTCGAATGTTTTGGATTTTTTATTTTTTCAAATGTTTTCTATTTTCAATTGTTTTTGGATTTTCGCATGATTTGGATGTTTTTGGATTTTCTGATTTTCTAATGTTTTTGGATTTTCGCATGATTTTGACAATTTGGATATGGATATGATATCAGTGCTCTGTTTGGGATTTTGTTGAAGACCAAGCTAAGGTTGATTGATTAGATTGATGGATTGATGATGACAAAAACATTGTTGAGGATACACAACAATGCAAGGATTGATTGATCAGGATTGATGATGATAACATTGTCAAGGATGCACAACAATGCAAGGATTTGATTGATCGGGATTGATGATGATAACATTGTTGAGGATGCACAACAATGCAAGGATAAGATGATGATGGATTGATTGGTTTTGATCAACACTGATGAAGCTTGATTTGGAACAAAAGTTGTTTGAATGATTTGATGTGACGTTTGAAGGGTGCGTTAAATGCAACTGATAGTGATTGTTTTGATTGATGTTCGATGACAAATGAAGCTTGATAAGCTTGTCAAAATATGCCATGGGCTAGTGATTCGGATTATGGCTCACAAATGCTTTGACCAATTTGGTTTCACATTTTTCAATGTTCGAATCACCACATAAGTTGGAGGACATAGACCAAGATTTATTCTAGAAGCAAGATGTAAATATCTGCCCCCAATGTCTAGCAATGTGTGGAATACGATGGGTGGATGCTCAAGTAGGTGTATGGATAGATGGATATGGATAAGCATGCAAGGGATGCCAAGGATTATCTTGCGATAAGATAAGGTGTTTGAATGAAGGAATGCTTCATTAGATAATGCTTCATGGCTTAGATAATGTTGCATAGGATAGGATCAATGAAAATGACCCATGTTAAGATGTTTACCATAAGCAAGCATAAAGCGTGCCCCAAAATTTTCATCAAGATCAAGATCACTCGGGTGATGGATGCAAATGGATAAAGATGGATTGGATAAATGGTTCATGGATGGATGGATTTATTATGGCTAAGATGGATGGAATTCTCAATTTATTATGGATGGGATGAGATGCTTTCATCTGAAGTGGCACACGTAGATGCTTGATTCTACACATGACACCTGTTTGCCAGGTTTTCATCATGGTCTTGCCCAAAGCACCGCCCATGCAGTTTTCACTAGAGGACGATTTTTATCTTTACTATTTTCAATCCTTTTTCTAATTTTTTTTGGAATTTTTGCTTTTTTGATTTTTTTGTATTTTTCTGAAAGATTCATGCTGAACCACCTAGTGGTGTTGATGTAGATGCCCCTGTCATAATGTGCCATTGATATCCTGCTTGAAGGAGCTGCTTTGCTAAGATACGTGCACTTGAATGCAGCTTTTGGGATTCTTGATCTGCTTCATCGATACCAGAGTTAACTCTATCTCTGTGCGTACATCACGATAAAGTGCCTTCTGAATCCTTATGATGAAGGGTCATTGCCAATACATGGTTAATATGAGAATTAGATATCATGCGTGGAGGCGTGGATGGAGTGCGTTTAGGGATAAGAGATGGATTGGTTGACAGTTTGGAACCTTTGACTCTCCAAACTTGGGAAGATGAGCAATGATGGGTGGATACAAAAGTGTGCGTGGAATTAGGACCAACTGCTTGATACACTTTGTAAGTCACTTGAAAACCCTGCTTTTGATTTTGCGGACATCTTTGATGGATACCTCTCCCTCTTTTATTTTGCCCCATATTTTCTTTGACTGATGGAGTTTGATAGGGATGATCTTTCTTTGTATGCTTTGGTATCCATATGTATTTGATTTGTCCTTCAAGCTTGGCTTCTTTTGCTTTGATAACGTTCTTCGTACTTTGATTCAAATCTTTCTTTTGACGTTGGTCCCAATTCATGGATGGGGTTATGGGTGGATGACGATTCATGACGTGACTGGTTATAGTATTGGCAATGGTTTCATCATAAGAACTCTTCATGCTCCCTATGTTGACATTTGCACAAGATGAATCTGCCCCCAGTATGGTGGTAGTAGTACCTTCATGCTTTGATTCTGCTCGTTTTGAGATATCTTGTTCAATAAACATGCTCTGACAAATGACCATTGTAGATGGCATTGTTTCAATTCGCCGCTCTGCTAGCTCTGGATGTTCTATCTGACTTGTTTCCTTGGGTGGATAATGATGGATATCTTTATTCATGATGTCCTCAATCTGAGTTTGGGACATATTTGATCCTGATGTTGACAACTCCATTTGATTGTAGGAGTTAAGAATCTGCTCTTTTTGTGTAACACAATCTTGTTCTAGATGAAGATCATCTACATGTCCATCCATAGAAAGCATCTCATGGGTAGATGGAAGAGTAAGTGCTATGTGGATGTGATCATCTTGTGTGGATAGGAGAATATCCATTAGATCATTGTAGTATCTTGGAGATACAAATCTTTGATCTTGATTTATTTTGGGATTGCTTTCGATAATAACGGGTCAAGGTTTTGATGGATCAGTTCCAAAAGGATGGATTCTTATAAATAGTTCTTGGATGTCATCATTGGCCATGGTAGTGTTTCCAATATCCTCAAGTGTGGGGATTCCGGGGTTCTTTCATTATACCCAACCGGTGGTTAAAGGGGATCGGCATGTTTTGAAAGGACCATTGCTAGACTTTTGGTGAAAAATTTTGATCATGCTTTGGAATAAATTCTTGAGGATAGCGTCCTCGACTTCGTGGGTGATCTTAAGATACATTTTCGAGCGATCATAGGTGAATTGATTGTGCATTATGTCAATTGGATCAAATAATCCTAACACTCCTTGAAAGAGATCACTAAAAAGTGGCTCTTGATGTATGGTGAGTTGATCATTGGATTGTGTAGATACATCTTCAAGGTGCATTTGATCATTGTTTTGAATAATTGTGATGGAGGGATTTCCAATGTCTTCAACCAAAGGGTCAAATGATGTTGATATTTCTTGAATTGGCTCATTGTTAGGTATCATTGGTGGATTTTGATCATGATTGAAAAGTGACTCTTGACCTATGTTTATTTGATCTTCGGATGAGATAGAAACATTTCCAGTGTGCTCTTTGATGGATTGATCTTGATCCTTGTTTTCAATAGTTGTCATCTTTTGTGTTTGTGCTCGTGTTGGTTGGGTAGCTTGAGAGGCTTGGGCAGCTTGAGAGGATTGTTGCACTTGTCGAGCTCGTCGTGCTTGTTGCTTGGCTAGATATTGTTGGATGGCCTTTTGGTAGGCCTAGTGAGTTTTTAGCGCAATTTCATATTGTCTTGCCGTATTTGGTTTTGGTGGTAGTGGTGGTGGATTTGGAATCATGTTGGATGTGGTGACAAGTGTTTGACATATGCTTGGAGCGATAGTGAGGGTGGTGTTTGGAATGATCGAAGTGATAGGGATGGTTGGAATGAACGAGGTGATAGGCCCTTGGGAGACCATATTTTGATTGGTTGGGATCATCATTGTTGTTTAATTAGATACCATCCATTGGTGTGATGTCAATGGTATATTCAAAGGATTTGTCGTGATGGTTTGATTGATGTTAGGTGGATTGATTTGGATGGCGTGATTGGTGTTAGGTAAAGGGGGAAGCCCTAAACCAAGGAATGATGTAGGTAATGGTGGTGGAGATTTCCCTTGGCGCAATGCGGAAAGTTCCGCAATTTGATCTCGCCAAATTTGTTCTTGATTTTGATCTTGACTCACTTGAGATAGTTGATTTGGCTTTTGTTTAAGCGAATTTGGGATGCCTACTTGCAGTTTTTAAATGGGATTATGGGAAAATTGACTTTTGATAATGTTCTGATTTGGGATGATGTTCAAATTTGGCATGATAGGATGAACATTGTTGGTATTGGGAATCATTTTTCCAAAGTTTTCCGAGTTAGGATTCATGTTTCGAAAAATTGCACTTGGTACATCCACACTTGGTTTGTAGGGATTTGGTGGAATGACGTTGTTTGTTTCAAGGCTTATGCATTGATTGTTCGATTGATAGACTTGTAGGTTTGGGCTTGGATTTACCATCGGGAAATGCGTTCCAATCTTTGACTTGGGCATACTCACACTTGTTGTACCATTGACATTTGTCGAAGGTAATGATCCCATGCATGGACTTTGATAATTGATAGGCATTGTAAGGCTTTGAAGATTCAATTGATTTGGATTACCCAAGATGTATGAATCAAGTTTATATTCCATATTCTTCTTGTGTTTTGACCTTGTTATGAAAAGTGACCTCTAAGGTTCTTAGGACCAATGATGATATGGAGGATGAAATGTGTAAATGATATGAGTGTTGAAAGTTTAAGGACTTTGGATCAATGCTAGACTTAAGGTTTGATTTTGATTGGTTGATTTGGATGATGAACTTGTAAACCCTAAGATGTTGGATGTGATCTTAGGATGAACTTTGTTCAAAGGATTGCTAATTCAATTAAATGTATGAGAAAGGATGCATTCCCATACATCTAACTAAACAAGGTGATTTTGATGATGATGATTTAAGGATGATTTACCCAAGTCTAGAATGATGTTTCCAAAGTTCTAAATTTGTTTAGATGGATGAAGATGATAAATGTTTGGAGTGGATGAGGTGTTTGATTTGATCCTAAAAGACTTAGAGAGACTTTGTTTACTAGGCCAAGGTATTGAAGAACACACTTTTCTCTAAGAGCAATCAAAAGACCAATATGACCAAAAGATATCGAGCACATGTGTGGGGTCCAATTTGTTATCTTTGCTTAGTGTATTATTTCTACCACAAACACACTCTTGATTAAAGTTTCAAACTAAGATGTCCAATGTCTTAATTTCTTTAAACCCCACAAGATATTTTACGTGGAAATTCAATGAACTTAAGGCAAGGGTTTTCCTATTGTTAACTCAAGAAGACAAATTGAGGTATAATCCAATGCTTAGGAACCTCTAAGGATGTGAATCCCAAGGGAAAGAAATAGCATATGGATTGAGTTAATGATATTTGTCTTCAAGAGGGTTTGAAATTTTGAGAATCATGTTGAATGTTTGTTTGCAAAATGTTTTCAAATACAACACTATGTTTTCAAACGAAAAACAATTACAAGCCCTATGGATGTGTAAGACAATATTTGTTGAATCCCCACTTGGAAAAGTCTAGCTATGCCTATCTTTAGCGAATGGCTAGATGCTTGACCCCACTGGCTCCCCTCCATGGCTCATTAATGTCAATCGGGGCAGCCAAGCATCAACACCCATGAAACTCCCATGGCATGTTTTCCATTTCTACTAAAGACCGTAAAAGTGTGGGGTGGCTTCAGAATGACCGTTCTTGCACCAACAAATAGATTAAAGATTTTGGAAAATTCTAGCACATGGGTTCTAGTAAGGACTTTCCGTTCGTCGAGATTGACCCAAACGACAAGAGTCCCCTTTCGGATCCATCTTGTCGGAGCCAACCGCGTGATAATGGCGTTTAACCAATACCTACATTTATATCCTGGTTGGAAATACTCTTGGCTTTAGAGTGTTAGCGGTTGAGTCGTTCCCTTGGGTGAGTACTTTTTCCCCAAGGTAGGCCCTCTAAGATAAACAAAAGCAAGCAAAGACACAATCCGTAACTCGATCGATCTTTGATGGCACAAAGAAAGAGAATGTATGCAAAAATGCCCCTACTCACACTCGCACAAGATGTTCATTTTTTAAGCCCAAATCGAAGTGTTTCGAAGTAATAAAATGTATTTTGAGTGTTTCTCTTGCACCCTAGATTGCACGAAGTGCAAGGGGAGAGGATACACTCTCAAAAGACAAAATCACACAATTCAAGCACTTGTTCGTTTTATAGCCTTCAAAGCAATTGTGAGTTCGTTTTAAGCACCAAAATGAAGTGTGAGTCTTGATTGTTCAATTCTTAACCTCAAACAAAATCTAGTGAGTTTGTCCTAAGATTCATTTTAAGCCCTTTGCAATGAAAAATCAAATTGTTCTTTTTAGACCCAAATGAAAATTAGTGTTCTAAAACAAAAAGATAAACAATTTCGTGAATTAGTGTTGATCAAACACTTCAATCGTTTAAAAACACTTTGAGTTTTCAAAAAAATTCTCCTCCTTTTGTTTTCCTTTGCTAGCTTTTGTATCTTTGTTGATTTTCAGCTTTGTACCTTTTCGCCTTCGCTTTTCCTTCGTTTGTACCGCCTTTAGTAGCTTTTGAACTTTTTATTCCAACCCTGGACAGCTACGTTAGTCTCTCTAGCATGGAATTTTGAATATCAGAATGTAATGATTGCAGGGCTGTGCTAAGAACGAGCTTTTGTATTCTGCATATCATCAGTATTCTGCATAAGTGTCAAAAAATTAGAAATATGAGGCAATGACTCATTTCTAAATCATTGAATGTAGTGGGTATATCGCATAAAATAGATATGCCAGAGATATGCAAGAACAGATGAGTTAGGTGCGCCATTTGCAATAACTGTAAATAAGATATTAAAAAGAACCATTCTAAGAAACTCCACGGCTATCCAGAGTATTACGTACTTATCAACCTCATACAGCAAATGTACACTGGAGATACCAAATGCAGTTCAAAAGAGATCAATATAGGTTCAAGCTCCTAAACAACAAATGGAAACTAGAGACACTGAATACAGTAAAAAAAATGAGACCAAAATAAGCTGCTTGCATAATGTTAGACCCATGTACTAGACGACAAATTCAATATATAAATAAGCATAGATATAGATATATCGAATCTGTAAGAAATTCTACGAATTGAATGAACTGAACTAAATTAAGTATGCACTGTGTAAACTAAATAGCTCAGCTAGAATAGCTCAGTTGGTTAGAGCGTGTGGCTGTTGACCACAAGGTTGGAGGTTCAAGCCCTCCTTCTAGCGCCATTATGTAGATGTCAAAATCTTCATTTTTGGTTAAAAACTAACATAGACAGGTATGATTAGTATTCAAGCAAAGCAAACCTTCAACATCCATATGAAATAAATCAACATGTTTTATGGTACAATCAAAACAACAAAAGATTAGATAAACAAGTTGAAAGCATACAACAAAACCTGAAGAGAATAATATTTCATATTGGATTGGTGTCACATGTGCTAGTGACCCTTTCCCAATCCTTGATTGATAAGCTAATGATAATAGTGGAAAAGATCATTTCTCAAATGAAGAGAGTGACCTTGCATGATCTTGGAGATGAAGATGAAATGTTAAGATTGTGGATTGATAGTGGACAAAATCAGTTCTCAAATGAAGAGAGTGACTTTGCATGAAAGTTGTGGAGGATTTGCTCAATGTTGAAGCTTCTATTTGAAGATTTTCAAAATGCTAAGTGTTGAAGAGAGACCAATGTGGGACTAAGATTGGACCAATGAAAGAAGGACACTTGTCATCATGTGATTGGTTGATGTATGTGAAAGAATTGGGAAGAGTGCCCATGAGAGGGAAAATTTGAATTCAAATTTGCAATGAATGCTAAGTTTGACCTTTGGAAGGGGACATGTAAGAGACATGTAAGGCCTCATAAATTCTCTGTTGGGTGTACACGTCCACTTGGGGGGAGATTCAAACTTGGAGAATATTCTCCCTTTATGCCAAGTTGAAAATAAAGATTTTGATAAATCAATTAAATGCAATTTCATGTGCAAGTGGCCAAATCTAGAGAATGCAAGTGGGTGAGATTAGCATTAGATTTAATCAGGATTAATTAACTAGGATGATGATTAGGATGCTTTGACTTTTATGACTTAAATACTTGATTTATTTAATTCAGAAAAGGATGAAGTATGATTTGGATTTGAATTAAATAAAGTCTTGATTTTTTTAATTAAATGGATGATGCAAGATGAAGGTTGAATGATTTATGAGAGATGAAATGGTATTATTTGATTAAACCTTTAGATTGACCCGATTTACCTGATGAATGGATTTGTTGCGTTTGATCAATTCAATGAGCAGATGAATATGCATAATGCTAATTTGACATGTCTACATTTTGCCCCTCTTTGAAGCAATGTACTTGTTGCGTTGGTTCAAAGAATAAACTTGCCGCAATCAAAATCAAAAAATTTCTAATTTTTCGGATGCCCCAATGGAAAGTACACTGGTACACCTATCATCCAATTGGTCCCATATCAATCATTTGAAATAACACTTTGGACAAACAAAATGGCATGCCGCCATCCACTAACATGTCCTAGGATGAATCCTTCCTACAATGGGCATTATCTTTTCGCAATAAGTTTTAGTTCTTATCCTTAAAAACACATCCCCTTTTGGTTAGTGGTATTGAAGAACATCAGCTTGTTTGTTAACTTTGTCTTTATCTTTTGACTTATCTTATTGCGCTCATTCCAAGGAATTCTCAATGATATTTGAACAAGAGGATTTAGAGAAATAGGAATGGGGCAATGATCATTATCTTTTTTCTACTGCACTTGTTGGACATTCTTGTAATATAACCTTGGCGAATACTTGCTTTGTTAGGTATGTATGGAGGAGGTTTTGGGAAACTTGTTGACTATTATATTGATAGGTTATACCTTTCCGTGTTATGGTCTGGGGTGTTTGAAACTTCTAAAGTGTGTTCTAGCAAGGTTTCTGTATGTTAGGTGTGAACAAGGATACTCCTATCGGTTTGTCAAGTCAAAATCCATCACACTAGGTACCATGCCATCCTAGTTTTCTATACCTTGATGCATCGTACCACGTGTGTTATCAAACATAAGGAAATTGGCCCTTTGAAAATCCCAACTCCTCGAAAAGTAATCACCATCATCATTTGCATTTTCATCATCTTGTGTCTTGTTGAAATGACTTCCTCTCTTTTAGTCCTTCTTGCTTATTGCGCTAACAAGGTACTATGACAATTAATCATCATCCTCATCCTCATCCTCATCGATCCTGCATCCACAAATCATTAGCATATTACATAAACATATCATATAGGGAACATATGCATTGCATTTGCACCATCATATAAACATATTAGCATAAGCATTCATCATACAAAAGTGCATCCATTTTATTACATTGCATCCATTTCTTGCATCACATTGCATTCATCACACAAATCATCACATAACATTCATAGGCATAAACATCTCATAAACCCTTCACCATTATCACATACTGCATAATCAAACACAATAGGTACATAAGCATTATAGATAATTCATTACATACATACTTGCATAACATCATAAAGTCATCTCACGCATTACATTCATTTTGCATAAAACATCATCATACCACTTTGCATTAGCATATCATTGTATCACATTAAAATGCATCACGTACATTACATTATCATTTAATATGATTAGGATAATAATATTTGTTATTCTAATCATCTTAAAACCACCTCATTTGCATTACATCATTGCATCTACATTACATTATATCGTTCACTAATCATCCATATCATCTCAGAAACAACATCATAATCATTCATTGCATAAATCATTCCATATAAGCATAAATAGAAAATATCAAAATTCATTACATGTAAAGCACACATCTATCCATAATCATTTCAGGTATAAGCAGGATTCATATCATTTCACGTATACAACATAGATCATTTTTTATTATATTGCATATTGCACATCATATCATTTCACATCATTACACATCACATAAATGCATCTGCTTATCATAAATCAACATAATATAGATCTATTAGTCATAATCATAATGCATACATCATCAAAAATAAATGCATCCATAAGTACATCATTGCACAACATATAGAAATAAAATCATCCATGCATACATAAATAAATGGCACCACATCACATCACATCAAAATCATCATCGACTCATATATATATCATCAATAATGTAACTGTCATAGTACAAAATAAATCGGATCACTGTACATACATATATGTCAATTAGTACAAAAGGCCCATCGGGCTATCAAAAAGGAGCCCATGGGGCACAAGTGGTATCATCTCAATCACGGTCTACCTCCCTATATGCTTCCCTCACCCCTGTCACCATGACCCTCTACTGGTCTGTGGCTGGATCACTACGAGTACTCTAGGACCCGTGATCCTCTGGGTACGGCCTCATGATAATGTCACAGATAGTACTCAGCCTCTCGGATGGCATCCCTGTAAGACCGAACTGACACTGTTCTCTAGGAGGAGGAGGCTACCATGCTCTCTAGCTACTGTCGCTGGCCTAGCTTTGTGGCTACCTATAAATCTACGGTCTATCTCTGCTATATGGCCTGATCCCTCTCAACCCTAAGCTGCTCTCTCTCGGCCCTAGCCCGATCTCTCTTAGCTATCACAGTTTGCACCTGGGCTTGTAACTGTGCAATCAACGCATCCCGAGGATCCACCTGCCCTGCTGGCTACATTGCTGGCTGTCACCTCGCCAAACCTGAGCTTAGTGTCACAGTTTGGAGTTTATTTTCAAACTCCAAATTGTACCACCGTGATGCAATTTAACACAAAGCAACGCAGTTTGATTTCTGAGCGGTGCTATATAGCGCCCCTACAGAATAACTAACTTGGAAAGCATTAAATGAAGGCAAAAAAAATGAAAAACAAAGCTCAAGTAAGGGTCACTTACCAGTGCCCCTATGCTGGGTGGCCACTGGTACGTCCGAACTCGATTAGAAATATGCATGGGAAGTTGTTGTTGCGCCATATCGTCAGGAGGTTAGAGCTCAAATCTCAAGGTTGCTAATGGATGTGTGAAAATGACTTGAAAGTTACCCCTTGGGCCCCTTTTAAGCTTGAAAATTATGTTTTTTTTCACTCTAATTGGCTATCTTGTGAGGGTTTTGGACCCCCAAACCTGTTTTTGTCTAGTTGAGGCCTGTTTTACATTGTTTTATTGCGTTTAGACACGTTTTTGGCCTCTTGGAGCCTTTTTGGACCTGTTGGGCACCTTGTCCTCTTTTTTTTGCGAGATCACCCAAAAATGGAAATTTTCATCCATTCTCTCGAGGGGGCAATATATTGGCTTGTTTTCTCTCATCGGGCAGCAATGGGGCAAGAATTTAGAAAGCAATTTTTTTTGGCTTTGATCGATATTGTTTATTCTTTGAACCAACACAACAAGTGCATTGCTTCAAAGAGGGGAAAAATATAGACACGTAAAATATACCGATTGACATTATGCATCTGATCCTGACTTAATAACACCATTTCATCCTGAATCATCCCTCAGTCTAACCATTTAATCAAATCCCCATATCTGATTAAATTCATCAATATTCCCCTCTTAATTAAATAAACCAGGTATTTAATTAATTCTCTCTCTTTTGTTAATTAAATCAATCAATCTAATCTAATTATCCCTATTTAATTTTATTTAATTAAATCTCTTAAGTCTATCTATTAAATTAAATAAATTAAAACTTTATTTAATTTAATATAACACCATCTCTTTTAATTAAATAAATCAAAATCTTTATTTAATTAATCTCTTATCACATTTCTCTCATATTTGATTTAAATAAATCCATAAATCTAAGTCAAATTTGTCACATCATCTAATCTCTCATTAAATTAATTAACCCTTGATTAATTTAATCTCTTATCATGTCCCATCCTCTAGCATTTACCACTTTCTCATGAAAATAGATTTAATTAATTTATTAAATCCCTATTTTCCTCAACAAGGCATCCTTTTGGAATATTCTCCAAGTTTGAATTAAAAAAAATCCAAGTGGACATGTACATCCAACAAGGAATTTACTCTATCATACATGTCCTTTGACTTGAGCCAAGTGGCATTCAATGCTTCTTTCTTCCCTCTTGCAAGTTATTTCAACAAAATTCAAATTCAAAAAAAGCATTTATTGGCACAATCCTCAAAACTTGCACATCCTCCATCCACTTATAGATTTACAAGTGGCATCTTGCCATTGGTTGAATGTTAGTCCCACATTGCTCAATTTTGGACATTCATCCTTCAATCTCATCTATAAATGAAGAGCTCCTCTCCTCATTTGATCATCCAAAAATTATGCAAAGTTACCATGCTCAAATATCTATCAAATTTCATCCATCACCATTGAGTTCTTAGCTAGGCTATGCAGATTTTTGGCTTGGAGCTCTCATCCTTCATCATCAAAGTGGATCAACTATCATCAATACATCAAGGTTGCATCATAGGAGTTGGGAAAGGGCCAATTTTCATATCAAATTGGCACCACTTCCCCCATGGGATCAAGAATTTGCTTACTTAATTAGGATTCAATCTTTATTTTGGTTATTCTCATTATGTTAATTGTTTTCCTAATTTAAGCTTTGTGAATGGATTTCATTGGGAATCCTTGTTCTTACTTGCAATTTATCATTTAATGTGTTTTTTCTCATTGTTTTTTAGGTATTAGGATTGGGGTTCGCACATTTGGTCCTAGAAGGAGGGAAAAATCTCATTCTTAATCATGTTTTTCTAAAAATTCTACATTTTTGTTTGTGCACAGAAAAATTCCAACGCTGAGAGCTTAGTGTCATTATTTTAGCATTGTTGAGTTTAAGCATCACCATATAGCACCGCTTGAAATTGAAACTGCGATGTTGGAGTCTTCTTGCCCAAAAATTTGAATTTCAAACTACGCCGCTTGACCGATTTGACCTGCTGGACTTTTAAAAAAAATCAAACAACGACGCTGGGGAAAAGTGTGATGCAGTTGATCTCACTGGTCCTGACACAGAGCGACACTGACTAGTAAGTGGCGCTGTACAACACCACTGGGAAATTAAACTCTGACGCAGTCACGGGTTGCACCGTTGACATGGAGTAAGAAGTTGAAATTCTATTTTAGCATGCGCATTTTGTCATATGATGAATTTATCTTCTGTTTTCTACTTTTTAACCTCTGTGTTTTATAGAATCTGACTGTTTTTCTCTCTTGTAGGTTGGATCAATTGAAAATAAGAGAAGGAGAAGCATGAGGATGATATTTCACCAAATCAAAGTGTTTTTACCTATTGCATTCACTTTCACCAGTACACCCATGAATGAATAATATCAATCCCCTTTTCCTCTTGTAGCTCTTGCAAAGGAGTTGTCCTTATACTTGTATCATGACCTTAATTCAACCATTGATCTTATTTTGTTATGTGTAATAAATACACATAGTCTCCTCATTTTATCTTTATTGGACAATCACCTGTCACATATGTGGGTGACCTAACAACTCACCTTCCTATGTGATGTGTGACTGTCCAATAGGGTTATGGTGAGAGGGGCTTGACAACAACTTGAAATGCTTCCTCATTGTTTAAAAGATGCATAATTGAACTTGATGCATCTATGAAGTCACTTCCTTTATAAACAGATCATGGATCTTCTTAAGAAGATTGAAGGACATATCAACACAATATGTTGCATCTTTTGAATCTATCCTTTCCTATCCTGTCTTATGTTCCTTTCCTATCATGTCTTATGTTACTAGTCTTTTATGGTATTGGGAAAATCCTAAGGTTGGGGTTTTTTATTTGATTGAATCCCTCTATCTCTCTCCCCTCTACCCTAACCCTTAACCCTAAACCCTTAACCCTTAACCCTTAAACTCCAAACCCTTAAACCCTCTACTCTCTACCCTCTCTCTCTCTCAAGTCTCTCCCTCCTACCCCCTCTCCCTCTCTTAGGTCTCTTTATATCTCTCACTCACTCCTCTATGTGTCTCCCCTCTACCCTTAAACCCTAACCCTAAACCCTTAACCAAACCTTAAACCCTTAACCCTTAAACTCTAAACCCTTAAACCCTCTACCCTCTACATTTAACCCTCTACCCCATATCTCTCTCCCACTCCTCCCTCTTTCCCTCTCTCTCTCAAGTCACCCTCTCCCCTTCTTCTCTCTCTCTCTCTCTCACTCTTATTTACCTCCCTCTACCCTTAACCCTATACTCTTTGTCTCTCTCCCACTCCCTCCCTCTCTCTCTCACTGAATCTCTCTATCTCTCTCCCCTCTACCCATAACCCTAAACCCTTAACCCTAAACCCTTAAACCCTCTACCCTCTACCCTTACCCCTATCTCCCTCTATCTCTCTCACACTCCCTCTCTCTCTCTATCAAGTCTCTCCCTCCTAGCACCACTCGCTCTCTCAGGCCACTCTCTCTCTCTCACTCACTCAGTCACTCTATCTCAAGTCTAAAATTTTGAGAAATTTTCTCTCTTCCACTTGACCTAGGTCTCCATTTTGAAACCCTTGTCCCCATGAATTAGTAGGTTTTTATTTCCTAGAGCACATAAATGCTATAATTTGAGGTTGGCCTGATTGGTCAGTCATCAACCCCTTAAGTCACCTCTTGAGCCATTCGGTATGTTAGTTCACCGGCCCCATTAGCTCGAAGAACTAGTCATCGTTTTCCCACCGCATTATGTCTTCTCCTAAAGTTGGGTTTTAATTTTAATCTAGTGATGTAAGCCTAAGCCATTAACCCCAGTGGTCATCTCATTGATGACTTAGCCAAAGCCTTTCATTAAATACTAACTGTGTAATGTGTAGGTTTTTTAGATTCAAAGATATAGGAGAAGATATCGATCATACCCCACCAGCTCATAGACCTAAGGTGTCACCCTGTTATTTAGCGCAAGGTCAGTAAAAGGCATATGTGTGTCCTGTATGGAATGTGGGGCCCAATCTCCACTATTGAGCTCATAACCTGTGGTTTTAGATCGACAACCAAGATCAAAAGCTAATGTAAATCTCTATCGTTCCCTGCTAGCTCATAGGAGGAAGATGAAGGTTGGTTAAAAGTCGCAAGGTCAATGAGATTATGATGTGTAGCTCCAGCCATTCAGTCTGCAAAGTGTATAGGACCTGCAAACATGGTAGTTGGTTTCTGAGATGGATTAATGTTATTTTTCATGAGGAAGGTCAATGATGCTTCGTTGGATGTCAAACTAAGTTAGCCCGAGATAAACCGTTTGATCTGCCAACTCTTTCGGAGATCAGCAGGTAGTATTCAAAGTTGGAAAATGGTACATGGTGGTCGTTTTATCATAAAAATGGTGAAGCATTAATGAATTATTCCTTGCTTGTGTAGTCATGTCGATCTCAATCTGTGTGAAGATGTTGTTGTTGGAAATCATGAAGGGTGATTTGCAGATTCTCATGTAGCTCAAGTTAAACGGTGACAATACATATGCCACCAAATTGCCATGTTTGCACATGCATTTTTACTAAGCATTAATGAAGGTTTCCATTACCTCACACAATAAATACAAGAGGAATTAACTGCTAATTGTGTCATTCTTGTAGCAACTAGAGCACTTTCTGGGCTGAGTATAATCAAGTTTGAGTGCTTGTTTGACAAGAGTAAATGAGTAAGTCAGTAAGGAGGTCTGTTTGTTTGAGCTCACAAAAGATTGGTCATGCTATTCAGGAAGGTGCTTTGGTTGAAAATACCAGACTTGTGCCCACTAGATGCAATAGAAGGTTGCAATTCCAGGACCTTGCTGCTGAATTGGTAGATGAAAAAGGCAAGTAGTCAGTGTGCTCTAATACTAATGTTGGTAGGAAAATAAGGTATGGGCATGGTTCCTTTGGATTCCAACACTCGCCCATTGGCCTTACGAGCAACACTTTTGATGGTGTAACTAAGATCGACTCCGATTACTATTGGTATTTACCTCACTTCAATCACGGTTTTCCCTCTAATGAAGAAGTGATATATGTGGTGCCATTGGTGGTTAAAACCCCAAGCAGACAGACTAGAACCGTATTGGGCAAGGAGAAGAAAGAAGAGGAGGCTGAGGTTTCCTCTCCTCCTCTAGCAACAACTAGAAACAGGTGTGTATACTAGAGTTTGAGTGTTGGTAAGGGCAGGGTGGCGGGTAAATAAGAAGTTGTTGTGTGGGATGTAAAATTTTGTGTTGATGAAGTTGTTGTTGTTGTTGTTGTTGGTTCTATGTGTGTGGCACATTTTGATGTCGATTGTGTGCCTTCGTGGAAATTTGGTTGCCTATTTTTTTTGCATGGATAGTGACAAAGGGTATTTTGATGACAATTTGCGTTCCCTTTTCTGATGGTAGTTACAACTTTAGCTTTCCCCAATTGCACTATGTCTTGCAGATTCAACGTGTGGGAAGTTTTGAAATCAAAGTCAAATGCAATGGAGATTTTTTTCAAATAAAAATTTGTGGTGAAATTACATTTGAGCCTGAAGCTTGTTGCTCCCTTTTCATATAAAAGGGAATTCAAGGCTCATTTGTAGGGAGAGAACTGATGAAAGCTCTAGCTAGGTTTTGAGTTGAATATATGGGTAGAAAGATAGGAATAAAATAGATAGCCTGTTTTAAGTTTTGGATGAATATATGCAAATTGTCTTAAATTGTATGTAGATATGACTTATAAGCATGAATAAACATATAATTATAATATATTTTCTCTCCTTATGTGGATTTGAGTAAATTTTGAATGAAATGTTAATCATGTTGTCATTCTTCTTTTGAGAATTTGTTTAATTGTGTGTCTATGTTTTTTCTTTGATTCAAGAAAATCAATTAAATGCTTAAATGGAGTCATAAGTTTACAATTATTTACAAAGGATTTGATAAGTAGTAATATATCAGAGAATTGAGCTCCATAATGCAAGGTATTATATGAGTAGTCCATTCTATTAAATTCTTGGGTCATTTCTGCTAACGGTAAATGGGTAACTAAATATTTAACTGATGAAGAATAAAAGAATAATATGTAAATGGGTCACTCACTCACTCCCTCTATCTCTCTCCCCTTAACTCTAAACCCTAAACCTTTTAAACCCTCTACCCTCTATCCTTAGCCCTCCCTTCCTTTATCTCTCTCTCTCTCTCTCTCAAGTCTCTCCCTCCTAGCACCACTCCCCTCCTAAGGTCCCTCTCTCACTCACTCACTCTATCTCAAGTCTCGCCTCTACTCCCTCTCCCTCTTAGGTCTTTCTCTCACTCACTCACTCCTCTACCCATAACCCTAAACCCTAAACCCTTAAACCGCTTCACCCTCTCAAGTCTCTCCCTCCCTACCCTCCCTCTCTTAGGTATCTCTCTCACTCACTCTATTCTCTCCCTCTCTACCCTTAACTCCTAAACCTTAAAACCTTTTAACCCTTAAACTCTAAACCCTTAAACCCTTAACCCTTAAACTCTAAACCCTTAATATTAGGTGTGTATTAAAACATTATAAAAGTATAAATTTTGGAGCTCCCATTAGGAATCATTGAATGATAAAATGATGATGAATGGAAAGTATATGGAACTTTTAATATTTTCTAACCAAAAAGTTAGAGTCTCAATTAGATTAGTGTCTACCTCT
The DNA here is from genome assembly GCA_007258455.2 of Sequoia sempervirens. Classification (NCBI taxonomy): domain Eukaryota; kingdom Viridiplantae; phylum Streptophyta; class Pinopsida; order Cupressales; family Cupressaceae; genus Sequoia; species Sequoia sempervirens. The sequence continues at coordinate 23,423 of VDFB02101547.1, forward strand.
TAGGGTTAGGCTTAGGTTCAATTAATGTTCAATTTGGGTTAGATTGAGGATGAGGTTGGGGTTTAATTGCTATGAATTCAATAAGAGTTCAAATAGGGTCAAGGTTAAGGTTAGGGTTGGGGTTAAGGTTCAATTAGGATAAGAATTAGTGTTAGGGTTAGGATTAGAGTTCAACTGTAGTTCAAAGTTAGGGTTATGGTACAATTAGGACTATTGTTCAATAAATGTTCAATTAGGGTTAATACTTAATTAAGGTTAGTTTTAAAGTTCAATTAGGGTTTGGGTTAGGGTTTGGATTATGAATCAAGCAGGTTTGGGTTAGGGTTTGATTAGAGTTAGGTTTAGGGTTTAGTTAGAGTTAGGGTTAGGCTAGGTGAATTCAATTATGCTTAGTGGTCAATTGCACCATTTGTAGTGTTCAATTAGGGTAAGGGCTAGGAGTCCCAAATAGGTTAGGCCACCAGGCTAGATTTTTTAATTCTAGGGGAATCGGGTGTAGTAATTCCACTCCCCATATAACTCCCCACCACTGTAACGCATCAGGACTGCAAGTATATGGGACATCCGGGTACTCATGAGCCAAAGAGCTCTAACTCCATGGTGGGCACTCATGACAGGGAACACCTTAACTAACCTGGCTCAGACCCAGCCCCAACTAGGGTTAGGATTATAATAGAATACATTTTTATGTTTAATTATGATATCTAGAATTTAGTATAATTTTAGAAAATGAAATGATTTGGACACAAAGAAAAAAAATAGAAAAGTTGATTTTATCTAGAACTTATTTCTTAATTTATTCTAAAATTCTAATTAATAATTGCTTAAATTAACTTTAAAAAATGAATATTTAATTCTAATTTAATTTAATTGTATTAGATAATTAGTAAAACTAAATAGATAATAAACATTTTATGGATTTTAAAAATTAGAATTTAGTTAATTTTATTTGTAATGTCAAATATTATAATTTTAGATTGAAATACTTAATTTATTTTAAAATATTTATAATTAATGTTGAATTTATAAAGTAATATTAAGACATTAATAAATATAACCCTAATAATATGCTATTAGGATTAGGGTTAGTGTTAGTATTAAATTACGGTTAGAATTATGGTTCAATCTGTGTTAGGCTTCCACTAGGCTAGTGCCCACATGGGCTAGGGCTTAAATATGATCCAACTGGGGTTAGGGTTCAATTAGGGCTAGGACTTAGATGGGCTTAGGGTTAGGGTTAGAAATAGTGTTTAATTAGTCTTAGAGTTAAAAATAGGGTTTAGTTAGGCTTAGGGTTAAAATTATGATTCAATTAGGGTTAGGGTTCAATTAAAGGTAGATTATAAATTAGGGTTATGGATTCACCATGGCTAGGGTTTTGTAAATTATAATTATCTCCACATATATGAGCTTGGGGTTAGAGCTAGGATCTTGATTTAATTAAGTCATGTGCCAAGGTTAAGGTTAGGCTCTAATTAAGCCTCAAGGCCAAGGCCAAGGTTAAGGTCAGGCTTTGATTAGGTTATACTAGAGTAGAGGTTGTCATGAGAACCATGGCTAGTGCTAAACCAAGGATCATGAATAGCATTAGAATTATGGTTAGGCTAGAATTATAATTAAAATTATACTAGGGCTATAAATGAGAAGGCTATGGACTATACCCAGGAGACCGTGGGCTGACAACATTAGGCTACAGCAAGCCAGGCTAGGGTTTTACATTTCCACTAGAGTTGTGGGTTCTAGGATAAAGCCAGTTCAATGATAGGTTAGGGTTGGGGCCAGAGTTAGTAACGCTCACTACAAATAGGGTTAGGGTTCATTTAGGTTTAAGGCTGCTGCTAGATTAGGGTTGGTGATTCAATATCAACACACTCTCACTCTAACTCTAACCTCCTAAAGCACTGTAAAACTAACACCCACTATTTTTAACCCCAACCCTAACTAAATATATATCTAACTCCTAACCTTAATTCTATAACTAAAAGTAATTCTAATCTTGTCTTTCATGTTGTGCTGCAAATGCTACTAGCATATATATATTATTTATTAATATATACAAAATACCCCTTCTCCCTCTCTCAGGTCTTTCTCTCACTCACTCACTCCTTCTATCTCTCTCCCCTCCACCCTTAACCCTAAACCCTTAAACCATCTACCCCCTACCCTTAACCCTCTCCCTCTCTATCTCTCCCACTCCCCTCTCTCATGTATCTTCAATATCCTACCCCCTTTCCCTCTCTTAGGTCTCTCTCTCACTTACTCACTCCCTCTATCTCTCTCCCCTTAACCCTAAACCCTAAACCCTAAACCCTAAACCCTTAAACCCTCTACCCTCTACCCTTAACCCTCTAGGTATTCTCTATCTCTCTCCCACTCCCTCCCTCTCTCTCTCTCACTGAATCCCTCTATCTCTCTCCCCTCTACCCATAACCCTAAACCCTTAACCCTTAAACCCCAAACCCTTAAACCCTCTACCATCTACCCTCTCTCTATCTTTCAAGTCTCTCCCTCCTACCCCTCTCCCTCTCTTAGGGTCTCTCTCTCTCTCTCTCTCACTCTCTCTACTCTCTCCCCTCTACCCCTTAACTCCTAAACCTTAAACCAAGAACTCCTGTAAACTCTAAACCCTTTTAAAACCCTTCTACTTCTATCATCTCGGGCCCTCCCTCCTCCCTCCCTCCCTCTCTCTCACTCCTAAGTCTCCACTCTACCCTTAGCCTCTACTCCTTAACCCCAAAACCTTAAACTCTCTCTGGCAATTCTATCTCTCCCACTCCCTCCCTCTCTCTCCTCAAGACTCCTCCCTCCCACCCCATCTCCCTCTCTTAGGTCTCTCTCTCTCAGTCACTCCCTCTATCTCTCTCCCCTCTGATGGAACTTTATATTTTTTCTCCTTATGTTCCATTCCTACCCTGCCTGGTGTTACTAGTCTTTCATGGTGTCAGAATTTTCCTTGGGTTGGTGGTTTTAGCTTTATTTTCATATAAAACCATTTTGTTTATTTTACACCTTGGTTGGGATCTATTTTGATGTTACTTTTTGAGGGGTTTTAAAATGACTTATGTCCTATCATTTCATCTAGGCTTAGTCCCTTTGTTTTAATATTTTATTTCCTCTACAGGGTTTTATTTTCCTAAGTCTTGGTTGGCCTTGTGTTTCATCATTTAAAAAAAAATATGTTGTTGTTTACCATCCGCATAGTGATGTCCCCTTGTCCTTTTAATAAATATTTTATTTTGCAGAAGGATGAAGTTCATGCGACCGTTGATCAACTATTGTTTGATCTCAGTCACTCCTCACCATCCTACGATGACCCCACCACACCGCTTTGGTTGATCGTGATATCACGGGCATGTACCATGTGTCCTATTTGGTGAGGTCGAAGGTGATAATTTTGGTTGACCATCGATCAATTGTCATCAAATCTTAACATTTTCCAGCCATCTCATGATCAAAATTTGCAAGGTTTTTACTGATTGTGATATCATGGGCAGGTGCCATGTGTCTCATCTGATGAAGCTAAAGGAATGAAGGAAATACTGTGGTAAATTAATCTGACCTTAATACATTAAAAGGTAGGTTACTAAAGTGTTCTTGAGGTGCACATGTTTTAAATTAGTGGATATGTTATAATCTTGATGAAAAAGTTGCTTGACAGTTAATAATAAGGCTGGTGACTGTGTTGAAGGAACTAGATCACGAATGCTCAATATCTACGATTTCCCGCCATCGTGTGATCCAAAGTTGTAGGATCTTTACTGATTGCAATATCGTGGGTGATAACCACATGGAATTCCTTGGAAACGTATGGTATGGTGGGCCCCTTATTGCCACATTGGCGATTGTGTCAGCTTGTTTTGAAGATGGTTGTTCAATGATTTGATCTAATTGAAGGATCGACGACTAAAATTTAAATCTGCATCAAATATGGTTAGAGCCATTCATGCAGCATGCAAGTGAGCTTTGCTGGCAAATGAGACATTTGTTGGATGATTTGATCGTCCATTCTATTAAATTCTTGGGTCATTTCTGCTAACGGTAAATGGGTAACTAAATATTTAACTGAGGAAGAATAAAAGAATAATATGTAAATGGATCACTTACTCACTCCCTTTATCTCTCTTCTTAACAAAAGTGCGGCAGGCATAAGCCATATAGATGCCCATGCCTTTTTGAAGGTTGGGAAGCCATTGCCCCACCATACTACTCGTTGCCAAGGAGATCTATGTGGCGCCTGCCCATGATATCACAATCAATAAATACCTCACAAATTTTGATCACGCAATGGTGGGAAACCATGGATCTCAACCATTAGCAATCCTGTTCGTTCAACACAGTCACCAACCTTGTTATTAACCATCAAGCACCTTTCTACTGAGATTATAACATCTCCATTGATTTAAAACATGTACATCTTATAACTTCTTTAGTAACCCGCGACATAATGTATTAAAGATGCATCAAAGTATTTATCATTCCTTCAGCTTCATTGGATGAGACACCTAGCGCTCACCCATGATATCACGATCAACAAAGACAATGTGGTGGGGTCATCGTGGGATGGTGGGTAATGACTAAGATCACACGACGATTGATCTACGACCATGCAAACTTGTCCCTCTGTAAAATAAAAACATTTATTAGGGGAGAGGGACCAATAGTCGTGTGGGGTCCAATAGTCGCGCACTCAATCATGATGATAATACCTAGTCTTACCACATATTTATACTATATATTGTAAATAAACAGTCCAAATGTAAATAAAGAAAAAACCAAATGCTGATAAAAAATGGACCCATACTTGAACACATGAGAACCTCTAAACGTTATATGAAAAAAACATAAATACATTCATGAAGAAGTGAAATAAGTATTTTTTTGTTTCAAATAAAATATCACAACTCTCCACTATAAGTATATCATTTAAAAAATAAAATTCTCATTCAATAAAATAAGACACTCATTTAAACAAGTATTGTTATCATAGTGAAAAAATATTGTTCTTATGTTTACAACAATTGGGGTAGCAATGTACAAGCATTGGATAATTTTATATTAATAGTTTGTCCTATCACAAATATAAAAGGTGAGCACAATAAGCAACATGTATTTTCCCATTAAATGTGAAGGATTTTCAAAAAGTTTTAGTGTTCAACTATTGGTCCATTTTTGTTCAATATAAGTTGTATTTTAAATAATTACGTGTTGTTTTTATAACAACAAATAGATTTTTTGTGTTCAACTATTAGTCCATATGTGTTGAATATAAAAGGTAGATATATCAAAGATTTATGGTTATCAATAAGTATTTGGTCGACTTAGGTTGTATATTAATTTTAATTTTAATAAAAATATCATATTCTACAAGCAACAAATGATATTTTTTTGGTTCAACTATTGGGGGTTCCATGATTAATTTTTGGTCAAACCTTTAAAAATTAAAATTTTAGAAACTTCTCAAAAGATCTTCTGATTTGGCGAGTTGCATGATGAGTTGTGCCTCCAAACCTTAGTTATAGATAAATAAGAGACCAATCTACATTTCAAAAAAAAAATGAGGTTCTACGATATTCCAGTCAATTGCTACATGTTGAGAAAGTTAGCCTGCATGACTACTGGGCCCTCTCCCCTAAAGAAATAAGGGACATCACTAGGCCAACAAAAAACAATGACAAGTTTTTTAACGAGGGAACATGGGACCAACAAAAGACTTAGGAAAAATAAAGTCAGGCGAAGGAAATAAAATGATAAAACAAAAGGGGGCCCAACCTAGATGAAGCAATGGGCTTAAGTCATTTTAAAGCCTTCCCAAAAAGTAATGGCCAAATAGATCCCATCCAAGGTGTAAGATGAACACTCTGGTTTTACATGAAGACGAAGGTAAAACCTCAACCTTAGGCTTTTCCCAAACACCATAGATGACCAGAGACACAAGGCAGGATAAAATAGAACACATAGAACAAAACTTTGAAGTTCCATCACTACCCATAACCCTAAACCCTAAACCATTAATTGTTAACCCTTAAACCCTCTACCCTCTCTCTCTCTCAAGTCTCTCCCTCCTATGCCCTCTCCCTCTCTCAGGTATCTCTCTCTCTCTCACTCCCTTTATCTCTCCCCCTCTACCCTAAACCCTAAACCCTAAACCCTTAACCCTTAAAATCTAAACCCTTAAAC
>VDFB02101547.1:30087-54338 GCA_007258455.2 Sequoia sempervirens
AATTGCTACATTTGGTATTTCATGTTGAAGGAATAGTGGTGATAATAATCTACTTATAGTTTAATAAGACACTATTTTTATAAGAAGGCTTGACATTAGAAAGATAAGTGTTACTTATAGTTTAATAAAACACTATTATAGTTTTACCAACATATACTATTGTATGCTTGCATGGATTCTTAGTTAATATATGGGCAGATAGAGATAGATGGGGAGAGAAAGAGAGAGAGATAGAGATATATGGGAAAAGAAAGAGAGATGGAGATATATGGGAAGAGAAAGGAAGAGAGGTGGAGATAGAGAGTCGATGGATAGGGGGGATAGGGAGGGAGAGATGGTGAGAGATAGAGAGGGGGAGATAGAGAGGGGGAGGGAGAGAAAGGGATATAGATAGAAAGAGATAGAGAGAGGAGTGAGAGGGAGATAAAAACAAAAATAGAGATAGAGATATAGAGTAGGAGAGATGGAGGGAGAGATGGATTGAATGAGAGAGAATGGGGGGAGAGGGAGAGATAGCTCAATAGATAGAGGGGGAAGAGGTAGTGACATATATAGTGGGATATATAGAGATATAGAGAGCGACATGGAGAGACATATCAATCACCCTCCCTATATCTCTATCTATTCATCCTTATCTCTTTATCTCTCTACCCCTCTCTATCTCTTTGTCTCCCTTTCTATTTGTATGTTTTCCATTATCTCCCTCTCTCTCAATATTTTCTTCCCTATATTTATCTTTGTCTCCTTAAGTGTGCAATGGGTACATTGAAGAGGTCTTAAAGGAGAATTATCATATCTATAATCAAATGGCATGCTACCTTGAGCATAACTCCCCAAGGACACATGCCATCCTTGGATTGTTGACATGAAACAACCAATCAAAATTTAGTTTCTCTCTCTCATATTAATATATATTACTATTATATTAAATATATATTATATTAATTATATTTTGGATTATATAAAAATATACTTATTATTAATTATTAATTATAATAATTTTATATGTATTTAATAATTTTGTTAAAGAATATAATATATAATTATAATAAATTGAATAATTGTATTATTTATTATGTATAGTATAGCTAATATATATACTTAAATATATTGTAGAATATTAAAACCTATCTAAATGGCGCCAAAATTTTGAACTTAATTAACATGCTGTAAAACCTAATGAAACCAGGTTGTAACTTGTCAAATTGGAGAAGTGAAAGGTCAATACCAGTGCCACAGAAGAGTTTGGAGTAGTGAAAACAAGGTTAATGCCAGTGCCAAGGAAGAGTTTGGAGTAGTGAAAACAAGGTCAATACCAGTGCCGAGGAAGAGTTTGGAGATAAAACAAGGTCAATACCAGTGTCGACGAATAGTTTGGAGGAGTGAAAACAAGGTCAATATCAGTGTCGAGGAAGAGTTTGGAGGAGTGAAAACAAGGTCAATGCCAGCGCTGAGGATGAGGTTGAGGGCACTCAGGGAAAATCGATGACCAAGGGGCAATGAGTACTGTAAGTTTGGCACCCCCATTCTCTTTAACCTTCAATTTTCATGCCGAGTTTCCAAAGATCTTCTCGTACATTGGCACCCCCATTCTCGTAAAATGGTATAAGATAAGATAGAAAAAATAAAATAGCTTAGTCTTTCACATTTTTATCAACCAGCCTTAGGTCTTGGAAAAAATCCCATAATCTACCCACATCTTGGTTGAGGTCTAGGATTTCATCACACATAGCCTTCATTGCATGAGTCTGAAGCAATTGTAGGCTTAACCCAAGTATATGCTAGGCTAAGGTAGATCTAATGAATGGAAATAGAGGCATACAATTCTTCTTTAATACCTCCACCACAAACATATGCAAGGTGTTGGTTGTTTTTACGGTAAGAAGGTTGATCTTCTAATCTACCTATTGAATTTCCAATTCCAATAAAGGGAAGCTCGAAGGACTTGGACCAACTAATGAGGATTTGAAAGACCTCCTACACTTTGGGCTTTGCATGACCCAGGAGGGTGATCCCTTAATGCGTTTACAACCTCTGCACCATCGTCATAAACAACATTAACAACAACATATAATCTCATTTAATAGCTCAAAATAATAGGATAATACTAAATAGAATTGGCTGTTTATCAATAATATCAACTATTTGGAGCATGAGATAACTACAAAAAAAATTCACAGTACAAGATAGTCATTGATTTGCAATTTGTAGCAAGCTCTAGGTAAAGGAAAAAAATATTGAACCATACGAATAAGTACAACTTAGATCAGTGCCATATATCCATTGGAGGAGTTAAATTTATAAGCATCTAAGGGTTTATGACAAATATAACATATAACATATAAGATCCTTGATAACATTGCTTTACAATCTCATCAATATGTATTCAAAACCCAATACTACTTATCAAATCATTATACAGAACATATTCACCTACAATCCCATTCAAACATTTTAATTAATTCCTTGAATTAGACCTAAAACAAGAATCATACACACACAATAGTGAGATGAACGAAACAACCCTTGATCATTTGATTCAAAATTTAGATATGCTTGTACAATGGAGAGATATGAGTTTGAATTAATCATATCAATTCAAATGCCAGTACTGTCATAAAACATCAAATCCACATGAATTCAAAACCTACTATAGAGTGACTCAAAACCTAATTGCATTTTCCCTAAAACCATTAGACTTTACAATTTTTTTTGCAACTTCATCTAGACTCAACAAAAAATATCTAACATGCTAACTCGTACTTCTAGCCTTGAAATACTTCTTATAGAAAAAAAAGGAGGAAAAAAACATCGGTCCAGAAAGTACATGTGTCACCAGCCAATTGGACCGCCTTGTGATATTCCAAAAATTTGTTACAACAACGATCTCCCCAGAGAATCTTCTTGTTCATTGTGCCCGCTAAGAATGGTTGATGCAACAACAAAAAATTTCAAGAATTTTGCACCTAGACTATCACCAAAAACAAAAATGGAATCTGTTGCAATTGCAACAACTGATTTATCAACCATTAGCAGCCTACTCCTTTTCACTCTTCCTTAGTTAAATATACATTTACCCATTTATGATACTCTTCATCAGTTGGCCAATAAAAATTGATCACCTCATTCACCTTGACACTATAAGGTTTGTACTTAACTGCCACCTGATTCACTTCTCTTTCAAAAGACTCCAAGAATGAGATGGTGCTAATGATTTTTTCCATATAGCTCACCAACAAATCATAATCTGAGTTACCTTATTTTTGAGGGTTTTGTAGTCAAAACATGATATAAATGGGTTCTTACACTTTTTGTGATTACTGTAGCTTGTGTAAGAGGCCCCATGGATACTGTTGTAATTATAGTATACATGAATAGGGTGTAGGATGAGAAATAAAGAAGGTATAGCTATTGTCCTCAATAGTCTTGTGAAGAAAAGCAAGTGAAATGAGAGGTTCAAGCCTAGGTTTCAACAAAACATGTATGGGAGATCTAATTTTATGAATTTTTATCCATGTGCAGATTTAATGGGTTGTTTCTAAACACTGAATATAAATGATATACACACACACACACACACACATATATATATATATGTATGTATGTATGTATATATATTTTAAAATGTAAATGTAAATGCAATTATTGGATGCTCTCCTAGAAAAATAAATTCAACATATCATTAAAGAAATTGATATCTATGTATATAAATGTGTATTTCTAAATGCAAAGAGCATATGGTTTTGTAGTGTTTTAGATACAACATATCCATAAATTAATGTAATTGAAATTCTAAAGTCTTCAACACAAATAATGTGAAATCGATCAAAATATTAAACTACATGAGAAATAAATGAAAATAGTAAATGCATATGTATGTGTATTTGTAAATGTAAGCGTAAAATAAATAAGAATAATGAAAATTATAAAAGAATACAAGGAAAGGTCTCCTCCCTTCTTGGTAGTGATAACCTCCTCCACACACAACCCTTAAAATTATGAATAGAGGAATATAATCTTTGAAGAACTCAAAGTTGATTCTCTCCTACCTGATGCAATTAGTTATTTTATCCTTACAAACATTTATAGTGATTACTAGAGGCACATAGACCAATTCTTCATAATAGAAGAATTTGATCATACTTTTCCAATGATGGAACTATGAGAAAACCTTAGGTTAAATGAATAATTCCTAGCTAAGTGCTTTAAATCATGTCCAACCAAATAAGAGAAGACCGCTGCTATGTGTACCTGGATACCATGGAGAAAGTCTCTTTGGGATCTTTCATCAATCATCTTACCTTAAAACATACCAAAAGTCTCCTAGAAATTAGACATAGGAAGATTTAAGATGACTTAAAAATTTTTTATTGCCAAATCATAAACTTATGATGACTTAGCCAAGCCTAGTACACACTCCCTCCCTGTTAACCACTTAGACATATGGAAATTAAATGTAAATTTTTTGCTATGTTTAGTCATGTAAGTGTCCAATAAACTACTTGGTGGTGTTTCACTTCAAGTTTATTTACTTGAATAAAGACAAAAAGTCCTTTGATTACAATTAGAGAATACATTTGAGGCCTTGGCTGTGTAACTGGTGGACCATAGTCACATTTAACACTTGTTACAAAGTTTGGGAGTTAAAATGTTAAGTAGATTTGATTTGTGATGGACACATTTGGACGGTAGTAACAATAACTTGCAATCTATTAAGACTTGATTACCTTATAACCTGTGAAATTATAGCGATGAAATGATAGATTAATCATAATGTCACCTTGGGATCACATCACCATGAAAGAACTTCATCCAAAATCCTTATGAGTGCAAGTACCACCAAATAGGTATTTGTCAGATCTGTCTTTCTCGAGCAAGGGAAATTCAGGAAGAGAAGAGGAAAGTGAGACATGCAGTATGTATAAAAGAGGGAGATCAACTAGAGGTCAAAATATTAGAAGAAAATTCTGTAAACACATGGAATTTTTTCTTGCTGAAGGGGGGTCATGTTCTTGTGATGATGAGAGCATAGGTGACATCAAGGTGTCCTTGAGGTACAAACATCTACGGAAACAATGAGTACCCAAGGAACTTACTCCAATAAGCATTGATTTTTGTGTCAACGAGAGGATATATCACATAGCACCATCGTCATTACATGGTTTGGGCCTATTTTACATGGACGACATAAAGGTCTATTACAAAAAAGTTTCTGAATTGATGGAGTATGTCGGACCTTGTTACAATTACAAAAATTGGATGCAACTGGTTTGATATACACGAATTATGTGTAGGTATGCATTGTCAGAAAATTATATACAACTAAAAGATAAGGATCAAAATAAAGGAGTGGTTATGTACATTGACGGAAGGCCAAAAGCATCAGGGAATATTGTAGGGTTTATAAACAGTTCACAACTTGGGTCAACAAATAAGCAACCCAATTTTATATTCGAGGCGCGTGAGGGAAACCATGTATTCATATGTGCGATAAAATAAATAACTGTAGTGGAAGAGTTGCTAATTGATTACAATTTGAATCGCTTAGTTACAAACATAGTTACTATGGGGTTGGTATGTACTATGTACCATTTTACCCAACCTCCAATTAATGACTCCAATATACCATTTTATTCCTATGTTTTTTTTCGTAAGTCTATTGGTTTCATTTCGGTAATGATTTTTTATATTTAATTTTTGTCACAGCGAACCATTGATTGTATGGAGAAGGCTCTGGCCTAGAACATAGATCGCGATGTATCTTCAAGCGCTTCTACCTGATAGGTTTACCTCATTATAATTGTACAAATTAGATACGAGAAAAATGTTTTATTATTATATTTTTTTCATAAGTTTATTGGGTTAATTTTGATAATGTTTTTAATATTCTTGTTGCAGTCGAGTGATCAAGGAAAGGCACCAACAGTAGACTAGAGAATCCATAGTGAGGTGTAGTCAATATTTTGTGATGATGACATCACTTAGTCATCAAACCCTCTTGATATGATAAAGAAGATTCAAAAAAAATGCAATGAAGAAATTGTTAAGTTGATATTCATAGTTCCTCAAACAGATCTGAGATAAAAGAGAGGGTTGAAATATTGAATGAGAGATTATAAAACTTGCAAGTAAGCTGTCATGAGGTCTTTAATTATAACATAATTTCATTCATGGTTTTATATTTTGTACTCTTTTATGTTATGAACTAAAATATGTGTTATTTTTACAGGGTTATTCACCTCCTCATGATGCTCCTGGCCATGATTAGGGTACTACAAGAATTGCCCGAGGAGTAGGGGTTTGTACAAGTGTCCATCCTGATGTTCTTGCACATACATCACATCATCTGACCCCATCATCCGTGCCTATATTATCATTTGAAATGTTGGCAACACATGCCAGAACATGCGTCAGGACATGTACCTGGGGATGCAGAGGCCACTAGTACTAGTGATGTTTTAGCAGCATTTCCTGGATCTTCTCGTATTACTAGTACAAAAAAATTTCCGGTCACACTTGTGGTGATCAAGGATTTCGTTCCCATAAAGATAGAGAAGGTCCCAGGTACTTTAAATTTTTTTAATTATTATTATAAATAATTGGAAATTGAAATTTACTTATTGATCGCTTTTTTTAGACTATTGATCCCATGATCATTTTGCAGGAAATGATGTTTTTTATAAACACCTAAGTGATATTACATTTGAGCTCTTCGGGCCCACCATACGTACATGGTGGAATGCCCAAAATAAAGATTTAAAAGATGAGTTCATTAACTGTTTAGTTATGTTTTTTGGTGATAAAACATTCAACCAAACCAAGGTCCTTAAGAAAGCTGGTACCTATCTAAAGTATGTGAGGGACCAATATAGGTCACATTTAGAGAAGAAAAAAAAGTATGAGCATCCCCTCATGACTCCAGAGAGGGAGTGGAAGGACCTAGTGTTGGATGGAAAGGAGAAGGCTAAAAAGAAAAAAGGAAAGACACCACCGAGCCAAGGAAAGTATGTGATACTATCAACAATGTAATTATATATTGATTACTCTTTCTTTTTACATATTCTAACGTATTTAAAAATTTTCATAGGCTTCCCGACACATTGAAGGCAACAAAAGCAAGACTAGAAAAACACGGGCAACACAAACTTGGCTCTGGTGGCTATATGAAATTAGCCGCACAAATTGTAAGTATCAATAAATGAAATATAGTATTCAAATAATAAATTGAAAACAATTTTGGTTTTATCACACCATAGAAGCAAAATTCATGATCTTATGCAAAAATGTAGGGCTTTGAATTCAACAAAGTTCCCACAGAAGATGACCCGAAGATTTCCTTCCAACAAGGCTATGGAGTCATGGCTGAATGCCTGAGAGTCTTGACTAGGCAAACACAACCTTCCACTACATCCGACATGCAGGTAAATAAACTCAATAAAGTTTATTTAAAATTGAATACTTGTGCAATCTATTCAATATTAATTTCCACCATAAAGTAATTACATTCCTATTTGTTTTAAACATTCAAGCAATGATAATACTGCACATGAAATTGGAATGTAGCCTGGTGAGGGTGGAGCACAACTTGTAGATGAAGGTCAAGGTATGTATCCCTATACTTTAGAGCATGTAGAGGGTGATCAACATGTTGAGCATGATGAGGATAGAGAAGATCAGGAACATGATGTGGCCCCATCAGGTAAAGAGGACCACTCAAAAGTTCTTTAAACATATTTAATTGCAATTGGTGTATCAATTAATGTAACCTTTCGTGTTTCAACTTTAGAGAATGTAGAGCGTGATCAACATGTTGAGCATGATCAAGAACATGATGTGGCCCCATCAAGTAAAGATGACCACTCTCATGTTCTTTTAAACATATTTAATTTCAATTGGTGTATTAATTAATGTAAACTTTCGTGTTTCAACTACAAATCAAGATTTAGAGGGTGTTCAACATATTGAGCATGAGTCTATAAAAGAAGTTCAGGAACATGATGTGGGACCACTCTAATATTCTTTTAATTAATGAAATACTTGTAACAATAATAATAAAAAATATCAGTTTAACATTTCTTTGTTATTGCAATAGACCCCCCTTGTAGCATTGTCCACGTCGTGAGCAGACGACTAGGCATACATTAAGATCATAAGCAGAGGGAAAAAAACTAAAGGGGGGATAGATGATTTAGAAAATGATACCCCACTTCATATTTTTTTATCTTTAAAAAAGAAACAAAAAAAAAGTGATTGTAATCAGATCATGACAACCATATTTTTGATAATATGTAAAAATTGAAAGAATGAATATTATATGTTAATGAATGAATGTGAATATGTTAATTAATGAATGTTATATGTTAATGAATGAATGTTATATGTTATTAATGATGAATGAATGAATGTTATATGTTATTAATGGATGAATGAATGAATGTTATATGTTATTAATGGATGAATGAATGATTAATGTTATATGATTAGGTATGGGGAATTGAGAGTGATGTGAGGGGGGGGGGAGGGGCCAAATGAGCTTCCACCATCACGTGGTTGGCCCTGTTAAGTAGAGAATATTAAACTATTCTCAAAACAAAGAGAAGATCAATAAGGTAATGCACTTTTCAATATAAGAAATCCATGATTTGAAGCATCAAACCAATATGCAAAGATGAAAGAAAGTGCTAACTTTTCACTATGTTGGCAGAAAAATGATTCTTTATACCCTGAATCCATGCTCTGCATCATAATTTGAAGTTGTTTCCATTCCAATGTTCTGAGTTTAGTTTGTTTGTATGGCTTTGTATGAATACCACATTGTGTTGTGTGTGGATTTGGTTTCAAAGCTTTGTTTCTTTTGTTTTAGTGGTGACATAACTCTAAAATTTGACTTTTGTGCATAACAGGTTAGTGGAAAAATTGACAGCTCTGAAGGGTTTAGAGGTTTGATTGAGATAGATACATGGATATTTGGATCTTGTTGTTGATGGGAGGCTTCGACTTAACCATGAAATTTTGTACCATCTGCAGGTATGCAAAAGTTTCTCTACTTACATTCATTCTTGATCATAAATATTGTAAATGATATTAATGCTTCAAACTTAAGATTCGTTTCATTGTTATAATGATCAAAATGTTACACTTTGCTATGCATTCAAGCATTCTCTTGCCCCCTACCCTTTGCTATCTCCCCCCTCCTTTTAAGAATTTTCTTTTTCATAAAATATTCACATTTCTATCTCATTTACAAAAAATTATCTAAAGCACTAGGAGTGAATAAAAATATGTTAAAGATGATGGATTATGTCTAAACAACAACTTTCCATCTTATAGCTAATTAAATCCTTTATATTTGAATAGTTTAGAGCTCGAATAATGCTCAAGTATATGCATGTGTAGCAATAAGGGAGCCTATGTGAAGATTGAAATTTAAAACATCACTTTGATATTTTTCCTTAGGAAGTGAAATGATATTTTGAGTAATACAAACCTACACACACTGATATTTTTCAGCATTGCATTGAAGAATTTTTTTTCTCTTATACCTACCCTCGGCTAGACATGGAGGTATATAATATTGGTTTTTGGATTTATTCTGTAAGTAGTTAATTTCAAAGAGGAAAACTAAAATCTTCTTAATGTCCTATGTCAGGTGTAAAAGCATATGAATCACTTGCTGAAGGCACCATTTTGTATTCATCCAAAATCTGGTTTATTCTTTTCTTTTTTTATGTTTCTTGCATGTGTTTTTTTTAGGTTCTAGAGATGTAGCTCGGCTCTTTCCTTTGTACTTTTCATCTATTTTGATGATTACAGTAGATTGTCCTCATAATTTTTCATGTAGATCTGTTTGTAACCTTATTTTCTACCAATCAATTTGCAAACCACTCACATATTAAGGACCATTTCACTAACTTGTAGTCTTCCATTACTTCATATGTTGCAGGTTTGTTTGTGTGCCAATAAATCTTGATGATTGCGAGAAATTTAATCCTACAAGTGTACCCAATCTTTCTCAAGTAAAAGTATTACCTTATTTTATAGTACTTTAAATGGTTAATTGAAGGTGCTTCTTTAGATCTGAGATAGTTGAACCCTGGATTAAAATATGGTATTAGATGGGAAGTATAATGATAAAATTGAGGTCCATTGAACACAAATTATGAACATAATTTACTGGACTACATGAATAGTGTTACAATTATAATTATTTCTCCTTTACCTAGCTCTGCATTAATGAGAAAGATAGATCCCTATAAATCTAACCATGAAAGTGTTGAAATATATAGTATCTACAGGACTCCGAAAACTATCAAACATATTTTTTTGAATGTTTTTATGCTCATGAATTTTGGTACTTATTTTGCCATGAGTTGAAGGTCTGGAATAGCAATGGTAAAATTAATTGGCATGATATTCTATTTTGTAATTTCAAGCTCAAGTTTGATTGTAAGCTATTTTGGTATTTCTTATCCAATAAGATCATGTGGCATTTGTGGAAGGTGAGAAATGATGATAAATTTAAGGGTATCAAGAGGGTACTTACTAAGTCTTGCAAGAGACTCACTTTCTACTATGTTGCTCTGCACATTTCAACTCTTGTGGAGATCTCATTGGAGAATTTCTTGAAGTCAATAACTAAAGGTGCTACTAACAATACCAGAGAGGATCTAAGAAGTGGACCCACCTGTAGGTTGAGCTTGGAAGAGACCGTGCTATTCCAGCAGACATTTGATGAGCTCCAGAGAGCAATTGATGAAGCTGCAAGCCCAGAAAGACAACGCGGCCCCCAATAGTTGGACCCCCAAGGAGAAACAATGGTGAACCTTGATATTGAAGAAGTCAACAATGAAGAGAATGTAATCAACACTATGTATTGTTTACGCTGATTTGAATAGTAGCAACCTATGGTGCTGTTAACAACAATTTGTATTATCTATGTTGGTTTTGAAAAGAACTGGTGCTTTTTGGTTTCTTTCTTGCTGTGTAAAGTACTAATACAGTATATTTCCTGTTATGGAAATGCTTTGATGTTGTATTGATCCTAATGCCGGATAGGAATTTTCATGATATGTAATGAACCTTAAACTATTTTCAATACAAAAAAAAAAAGATAGCAGATATTGGAAGTTCATTACATGTCTCATGTATGTGTTAGTATTTTAATTTTGTTCAAGTTGTTCAAGAGCTTGATTAGGTCAAGAATATGTTCTACAAGCTTTGTTCTCTTGACACTACTCAACATTTTCCCTACACATTTTCTCTTCAATCCAGACGTTTCTTAACTCCTTCCCTTGTTAGCCTTTGGTTGTTCTGAAGTTCAATGCTTTTTCTATGCATCTTGTAGTATGTATGTATGAGTAGTCATCTCTTATGAAGCATGGATAACCTTTCATGGAATTGTTGTTCTAATTAGACAATTTCCATTGTGAGAATAATCATTTAATTTGTATGAAGTAAGTCTTTTTCATATTATTTGACTTGGTATTGTAAACTTGTCTTTGTAGGATTCTCTCGAGGGGAATAATAGAACTGTGATGATAGGTAGAGTTGTACAACACCATAAATCATTTTCCATTATCAATATATTGCTTATAGAATACTCTATGCAAGTAAAATGGAATGTGCAATGACAATTGGTCTCGAATTCAAATTTGAATATAAGTACATTATACACAAGAAAATGGAGAATATGAACTACAAAATGGTGAAGGGAATTTGGGCCAAGCTGAGCACGATGATTCTATGAAAAATTTCAATAATAGTGATAGGGAAGATTGCATGAATGTATTCAAGAAGAATCTAATGAATTCAAAGAAAAATTAGGTGTTTGACAGAGGAAAGTATGGGCCTTTCTTTTGGGTGGCCTTGAGCCATCATTTACCAAAATGAAATATGATTTTGTTGCCAAAGGAATACAGAGGATTAAGGGTTGCTAGTGCATGGATGACTCTTGAAAATCCTCTCAAAAATTTCTATTTCATGCATAGTAGTTTAGGAAATAAAAGGAACAAGAATTGCTAGTACATGGACAATCCTGATATTCCTTCTTTTAAAAAAAATCTTTCCATATATAGTAGTATAGGGTCATGTTCATCTCCATTTCCATTCATTCCATCTTGCTCACTAGTCCATCACCTTGAGTTTGGTCTTCTCACCTAGAAATTTGGATCCTTGCAATGATCTCACAATCATTCATCTCTAGACAGAGCCACTGTTAGAACTATAAAATTTTGAAAATTTCATGGCTGCACATACTCATTAGTTCCCAAAAATTCCCATACCATAAGCACAAGAATCCTCTCTTCATAACATTTTTGCCTATATTTTGTCATGTGATCTCATAGAATTCATCTAACCCTGAGTATTTCAATGTATAATTCATATTAGAAAGAGATGGTGAGGGTCTCCCCGATCCATAAAGCATTTTATATTAGTTACGTATATTTTTTGTAGCCTATCGGCAAGAGTTTGGGACTGCCATACTAATATGATTTCATCTGAAGACACATATCGGCAGGACTCAGTTCATTGTCTTAGTGACCAAAGGATCCTATCAGTGAGAAAATATTCATTGATAGAAGTCATAATGAGCACATGTGTGTTATACCAATGAAACATAAAATGATTTTTGGTGAGACCTAAGTCATTGGTGTAAGTCATAACGAGCTTATTTGTGTCTTACCGATCGTGGTGCAATTCTGGAGCATAAAAAAGGAATCTGTAATATTCTCAATAGGTTTCCTAGAAAAGTGGGTCAAGTCGGTAGTATAGTACCATCGGGGTGAGTTCGAGGAAGTATTTTTGACCCATCATATCATTATAGCAGAATTATATCAGTAATAGGACTTGGCGATATTTATTGTCTTGCCAATAACAAGATTCATTGGTGAGATTGGCATCATCAGAGAGAGATATGGAAGTCAAACTGAATATAGCTTTATCAGTAGGAGAAGAATTTTGTTTCGGTGATCAGAATTGCCGAAGGAAGGTTCTCAGCAAGATACAAGTAGTCAAAGGAAAGTCTTGGTGACCCCCAAAGTCACAACGATAAGTTTTCATTGGTGAGAATTGTAGCGATACACTTAAGACCAAAGGAATAATTCTCAGGGAGACTTAGAATGTCGGTATGACTGCATGACACCATAGCAATATATGATCTATTGGCTATCGGTGAGACTTAGAACATCAATGAGATTGTGTGACACCAAAGTGATATGTAATATTGACTATCAAAGAGACTCAAGGTGTTGGCGAAACTACATGACGTCTCAACGGGTGTCTAATAAACATGGAAAATGACCGAATAAAATAATTTCTTGAGATTTGAATACGAAGGGACGTGACTTGATTGATCTCTCACCAATGGTACATTTCAACGAATATTTTTTTTTAAAAAAATTGCATTGTTTCATCAAAATTTTGATGAACACAACCAACGAATCACTGAAAAGGTTCGATGAAGTTGCTATAGCTACGACGAAGGCTTCATCTTAACTCCTTGTCCATTTCATCACAATTTCGATGAAGTCCACCGAGGAATCATATAAAAGGTCCGACGAAGTTGCTTAGCTACGATGAAGGCTTTGTCATAACTCCTTGCCCATTTCATCGCAATTTCAACGAATATCACTGGCGAATCACATAAAAGGTCTTACAAAGTTGCTTAGCTTTAACGAAGGCTTCGTCGTAAATACTTTCCCATTTGGTCAAAATGGCGTTAACTTCTGGTGTTCTTTCAAAGCTTTAGAAGAGCCATTGCAATTGCATTTTGGTTGTATTTCATCAATGGATACACAAAGTTTTTTTTGATATTTTGATGAACATCCGAGTCATTTTATGATGTCAACAACCGACGAATCTGCACCGTTATTTCAATGTTTAATTTGTCATCGGAATTGCGATGAAAAAATAGCGATGAAATTTTTTTCGTCATTTCATCGCTATTCCGACAAAGATTGTTTGAATGACTAATGAACGTTCGTTAAAAAATGGTGTCAAATTCAATAGTGTCATAATAATTGGATCACTTCAATCATAGTGTTCTGAATTACAAAGCATTGAAGAGGCTGCAGGATTGTGTATCATATGGTCCGTGCAAAGTGTCATGAGAAGAGATGACAAAAAGAGAAATGATAGATGGATACTCGCCTTGCGGAATTTATATCGTGGGGATCTACCTATGGTTCACCGTTTCAAATGACATTCATGCCCCAACCACCCATGCCACCGTCTCTAATGACCTCTCCCTCTGTGAAACCTGTAGGTCACTTGGTCGTTTCTCGGGAGATGCTTTCTTGTTAAGTCTTTAGAGGCCACCAAAGGGGAGGCCGACATAGTGTTAAATTCAGGACCATCAAATTATAGACATTAGCGAATCAATGACAAAGGTGGGTTCCACAAGAAGATCCAAGTGTACAATGAATAATTAGCTCAGGTTGCAATAAGGGAACACTTTGGTGGTGAATCTTCGCCGATTGGAAAATAATTAAAATTGGGACCTCCAAAAATGGCGAATAGTACAAGCTAAAAAGTATGTTGAATCGCTAGGTTTTTACAAAAAAAAATTTTGTCTCGATTATTTTTCCTATAAATTAAACGATGCGTCATTGGAATTGATTCACCAATAGTTTATACTGTAATTACAAATATTAAATATATTCGTCAGTAATGTTATATTCCTACCATTAATTTTGGGGAAATATCGTTACTAATAATAAATTACCATTTAATTTTGGGGCTTTTATCTATTACCATCTATTTCTTTTTAATTGGATGGCTATAGGTTGATTCCATTACCTAATACACATGTGCCTTTTAAAAGGCACCTATGTGTATTAGGGTGTGAAATTAACCTTTAGCCATCCGATTAAAAATCTAATCGATGGGGCGCTGCCCCTTGACCCTAATGGTGGCTGCTGCCCCCGAGCCCCTACTTCAATATTACAAAAAACAAAAAACATATGGGGGAATTGCACTGACGAACTATGCAAAATTTTAAAGGATAGATTCACCATTGTAAGTAATCTTTTTAGTGATTATTCACTAGGATTCACCACTATGATTATTATTTTTACCAATTATTCATTAATATTCGTGAAGATTTTACAAATTTTTTAAATAATGTGCATAGATTCACTAAGAAAATTAATATTTTTTTTCAAATAAAAGGAAAGATTTGCCAAGGAGTTTACACCTTTGTCGAGGGGGGGCTTCTTAAAGTTATGCCTAGTTGCAATACTAGAGTGAGATTGATATAAATGAGGAATGTCGATACAAACAGGTTCAAACAGATATTTACGATGGCAACAACAAAGAGCAATCAAATGTAGCCACAAGCATGCGTGTGTAGACTTTTGTTGGCCTTTGGCCATTGCCATAACCGCCTAAATAATACAGAGTTCCACTTCCCTCTACCTGCGATGCTTCCATGGAATTCTTAGGGTCGGGTCTTGCGCCATTGTCGGCCATCCATCTTTGTTGTGAATGCGATGTCTTTCATTTGGTTCCCCCCCGCACTCTACTGTTTAACGACCTCTCCCTCCACAAAGCCCTCTTCCTTAATGCCTGACCATTTCACAAGTCCCTCTTGCATGTTACACGGTGATTTCTAATAAGTGTAAGGATGGGCACGCATTGAGATGAGTAGGCCTGACATCTAGAATCTTCCAGACATATACGAGTGGGGACTGGAGTGCCCATTTGGATCTAGTCTACAAATGACACTGATAAATATTCTACCTGCACTCATGCCCAACTAAAAATCCACAGGTTCATCTTAGATATGAATATTGAATTAGTCTCAAGGTTGAAACATCATAAGATTGATACTGCGAGATACCTATAGTCCATCAAATCGCTCAACAATATGATGCATAAGCAAAATTATAGACCTTGTCAAGTGAGCGGATATTTAATGTGTCATTGATGGTTCTCTTATGTGGTTGCTGAACGATTGTGGTCTCTAAATGCGCGACTATTGTTCACGTGTAGGAGTCAGGGATAGAGAGGAGGGTCATTGTGGAGATCGGGGTCGCCACCGCTACGACTAAATGGCTCCCCCAATACGGAGACCCGGTAGGCGGGATTTGCCATCTCTATCACTGTGGAGGATGTCACTACCATGGTCGTCTCCCAGTGGCAATTTCATGACGGCCACTCGCATCATCCCTCCCATGGTAGCCTCGGCGACTTTGTGGCATGTAGGACCCGCCACTCCAAATGATGTGGGAATTGTCTCCGCTGAGGCCATTCTCAAACGGCGGTCCCATGGAGAAATCTCTCCTCTCCCCACTCGACAATGACCTTCCCTACAAAATTCACATTACATGAGGACATCATCACTTTAATAAGAATTGTTCCCATTATGAATGTTCCAAGAATTGGAGTCGATGGAATGATTGCAAACTAGACAAGTTCTAGGCCGTAAGATGGCTAAATCAACATGTTATTGGTGAATAAATGAAATTTCATCTCAAATATTTTAATTAGTTGGATTTGAGATTGGGGTAGGTGAAATAGCCACTACTCATGGTATGGGCTCACTCAGATTGACAAAATGCAAACTCTACACAATTTTAATAAAGAACGATAACTAGGTCAGGAGATATAAAAGTAGCTGACCTAAATGAGCGTGTGCCATGAGAATCAATGTATAAAGGGGGGAAATTTGAAAGCTAAGATTATGTATGGTGACATGTCAAATATGATAATGGAAAAGGTTTATGGATTGTAAGGTTTTGCATACAAAGATACAAATGCATAACCGAGGCCACCACTTGATCAGGGCCATTGTCCACTAAAATAGAGCTTGGAATCTGAAAAAGTATATATTTCTACTTTTAATGTATGTGCAACGTATTGTGAGAACCAAATGAAATTAAGAAGGAATGATTATTATTTATTATTTTTAGATATGCGATAATAAGGCCATTTAATCACAACCAAGCAACTATTTAAATATGCATTATTTCATAATCTTAATTCAATCTACTGATTTGTACAGGGCCTCAATCATGAAACAACACCTCTTAAGTGGATTATTGGTGCATTGCACCACTCAGAGGGGATGCTAATCCAAGAAATCTTACGAAACTTGGTAGAAAGGAGGGTTTTGATTCACAGATACTAAGCGCCAGGCATTGCCAAGGCAATGTTGCCTAGGCAAGGAACAACTTGTTGAGATCAGGCCAATAGACAACTGACTTCTTGTCAAAAGAAGATCAATATAAGGAAATCAGAAGGATGCAAACCCATGATAGTGTGCCAAGGGAGAGACAGTACCCAAAACACAAATGTTTGTTCGCCAAGACTAGAGGAAAGAGGGGAGGTTGTCTCATTCTTCATCAGATTATCATGATCCATCAGGAGCTTCCCTGTTAAATTGGGGGGCAACTAAGCTATCCAACAATGATGCAAATCTACAAATGGGGCACGTTTCATCTAATGGGAGAATGTTGCAAACCCATCTAATAGAAGGAAACCTTCAAGCAGTTTCAGCTACAGTGAAAAGGGATATATGCTAAATGACAAAATGCTACAACACCTGGGTACTAAAGGACAAAATAAGAATGAGGAAAAAAATGTATTTTAAATTGTTGGATACTGGGGGGGTAGGTGAAACCCTAATTTAGTCAAATCTGGTCCATTCATTGTAAATCAATCCTAGCCATTCATTTGAGCTTTGGAAAACTATAAATAGGGGTCTCCCCCTCATTTGTAAATGGTTGGAAAACTAGTGTTACAAATACATTCTGCAACAATAGAAAGCAACATTGGATGATCTATGGGTGTTCCTTTTGAGTTTTCTCATTATGTGTGCATGGTTTTACTTCCCTTTTAGTTTAGTTGTTAGTTTCTTGAGTGGAAGTGGTGATGTTGATTTTTGTTATGGTATTTGATGAGCTTTCAACCCATACTTTTAGCACTTGTTGATGACAAGCTACTGTGCAAAGTTAGCCCGGGCTTCTTTTTGTCATTCCTGCAACCTAGTTCAATTGCATGTTCATGATGTGCATGTGCAATCTGAAAATCTGCAGAACTTAGGAGATTGCGCTAGTTTTGTGTAGCTGTAGGTTCCCTTGGTCAAGAAAAACTCAGTTTAAGGAGTTTGTCTATTGTAGTAGCCTCCATGATCACTATTCATTCATAGTTTCAGATCTGGGAACCTTCTATCTTCCCTACTTTTTTTTTCTTTTTTTAATAAGTGATCTATGCTAAGGTTCATTGTACATTGTAAAGCCAAATCCATTGATAAAATAGAGTTCAAGACTATTGTTGGAACCTGCAACAAACACATAGCAGCTCTCCCATCCTAAGAACTCCATTTGCAAATTCAACTTCCCCACTTTGTGACCCATTCGTAAGTCTGCCTTGTGATTCCAAAAAATCACATGAAACAACTAAGATATTCCAAGCACTATTAATACCTAAAATTAGATACCTTGGGAAAGTGTTCTGCAATTTGATTGTGGAATATTTAATTTCAAGAGAGGTGATGCACCTATGCATTACCTGTGTTGAGAAGTGCATAAAAATGACATTAACAATACCCATGTAGTTATGTTTGTTCCTAGATATGAAGTGAGACCAAGGTTGGTTCCTAGCCTAGTTGCAAGACTAGATGTTAAGGGTTGACTTGGCACAAGGGATGGAGTTGGTTGAATCGTATATGAAGTCAAGCCTTGTGTCAATAATTGTGTAACAAAAGATGGGGAAATTGGAGCCACATTTTCTAAGGCTTGATGTTCCATGATTTCTTCCCTAGTAAGTCCAAATGGATTTTTCATGACATCTTCTATCTTGTACATCCTTGATGGAGATGATGGTTGTTGTGATGGGCTAACTTGACTTCTAGGATCAAATTCTTGAGGATTTCGATCATTTGAGGTGAATGTGACTTTGGTTTTCTCCTTGATTTTCTTGTGTTGTGATTTTGTGGTTACCATAAATTGTGGTTCACCTATGGGAGAGTTATGTTGAGATTTGTAATGTTTGAACTCTCTAGTTGACTCCAATCTAGGTAAAAGGGATGCTCTAAGTATTTTTGGAGCAATGGTGATAATGGAAGATGAAAAGGTGAATGATGTGGGAAGTGATATTTGCAAACATTTTGGGATAGTTCACTTTTAACTTAAGTTTTATTTTTTGATGTTTGGATAAAGGATGTTTATGAACTTGTGAATCTTTAGGGTAGACTCATGACCTTCAAGATAAACTAGTCCAAATATGACAATTAACTCAACTAAATGCATGGAAAAAGATTCATTTTACATACAAAGTAGCTAAGTTAGGGGTTGGTTTGCTAAATGCCTAAGTCCAAAGTGTTGGTGTGTTCAAATTTTTTACAAATTTTGGTGAAGTGAAGGATGAAATTTGATGAACGGGTGGATGAAATGTTTGACCCAATGTTGACCTAGAATGAACCTTTGTTTTCCAAGACCAAGGTAGTGAGAAACATGCTATACCCCTAATGTTATAATACTCCAAGAACTCAATGATTTTGGTAAAATAGGACTCAAATGATTTTGGACATAGGACCCAATGATTTTGGTAAAGTGAAACTCAATGATTTTGGATAATGGAACTCAATGATTTGGAAAATAGAACTCAATAGTTTTGGACTCAATGTTTGCAATTTTTTCCTTGTATGATAGTGGGTGTAAGGTTTGGTTGTTCAATAGGAGTGATCAGTCTCCAAATGGTCATGTGGGGTTCAATTTGTCAATTATCTTTCTTTAAAGTGATTTTATTTTACCACAAATACTTGTCTTGATTAAGTTTTCCAAACTAAATTTCTATGTCAAAAACATCATAATTTTTGCAATGTCCATTTTGTGAAAAGGATGTTTTTCAAGCCATAGTTGCTTAAATTTAACTTTGGAAAATATGGATTGAGATGTAAACCAAAATATTTAGAAGTCTAAGAATAAATTCTCAGGACAAGCAGTAATATCAAAGTTTTTTCAAAAGGTATCCATATTTAGACCAAAGGGTTTGAAATTTTGAGGAAGATCATGATTTTTTTTTGTAACATTTTGGAACCAAGCAAAGTATTAAACTGAATCACAATCATTTACCACCTAGGTTGAAATGTCCATACTTGTTGAGTCCCCACTCAAATTTCTCCAAACACTAAGACAATGCAAATAGTTAGAGATTTGGCGACATTGGCTCCCCTCCATGACACACACTCCTCAGGATTGCCAAATCTCAAAATATTGAAGACTTAAAGGTCCTAAGGATTTTTCTATTTCAACAATGAATAATACAAATTTCGGGCGGCTTCAGAATGACCGTTCTTGCCCAAAAAATTATTAAGGATTTTTGTTTCTAAAGAATGGTTCGTAATAAGGGCTTCCATTCAAGGTGGCCATACATGCAGAAAGATTAGCTCAAGATTATGGAGAATCCAGAGGCCTCCTAGTCCCTTCCTAGGAAGAGATTTTGACGTACCACACATGTACTATGGATGACACTTGTCAGTATGACACATCCACACCTATTGTTAATGAATTTTGTCACAAAAAAAAATTATATAGCAACTTGAAAGAGATTGGATTTAGCTCGTTACCACTTGGGTCATTCCCTCCTTTTGAAGTGGGGAGGCAAGCCCTCTAAAGATAAACAATAGCAAGGAAGTACGTTTGTAGTTTGATATCCCAATTCACATGAAATGAGGAGAGAACACACCACACCTTCTCCCTACACTAGCTATAGGTTCATTTATTAATCCAAATTGAAAGATGTAGGTGATTATACAAAGTGCTAAGGAATTTTTCTATTTCTCAAGATTGTCGAGTGGCATGAGAGAATTGCATACGCATTCAATAACAAAGATGTAAAGAAAAACACAACAAACCCTTGTTAATTTTAACCCTCAAAGCGAAAATGAATTCATTTTATACACCAAACAAAATGTTAAGTTTCCTTGTTCAATTTTAAACCCAAAGTAAAATGATGAATCGAGGGTTCAATTTTAACCAACTTTGAAAATGAATTTTAATCCCAATTGAAACCTAGTTGGTCCTAAGAATGTAAGTTTTAAAACCCAATGGAAATTTAGTGGTCCTAAAACATAAAACAAAGCAACATATGATGGGTTATAATTTCCCCACAAGTGTCAAAACACTGCTACAATAACTAAAACTAAGAAAAACTGAAAATTAAAATTTTCAATTTTTTTTGGTTTTTCTATGTTGTAGTAAATCGTGTTTTCGGAGGCCTTCAAAGCAGAATTTTGGGTCAAGAATTGCGTTGATCCCTAAAACTTTATTATAATAGGAAATTGATTTTTAGGGATTGAATTAGTACTCTTACAGAGCTTTCCAATGGTGCAAACAAATTCGAATTCCGACAATGAGTAGAAAGTTATGATCCCAACAAGTTGGGGTAAATTTTTTCCTCGTTTTTCTTCAAATCTGCAAAACTGGTTAGTCTACAAAGAAAAAATGAGAAGTTAGTGACATGTTAGCATTCAGATAAAGTCAAAAATTAAAGCACATGCTGAAAATTGATCATGATTTTGGTTACCAGAGATGGGCATTGTTGTTCATGATAGCGTCGCTATAAGTCATTTGGCGTCACTCTGTAGAGAAAATAGTGAGCATGATAGCATCGTTGTTTGGTTGAGTGTCACCATTTTCAGATTTTGATACCTCTAAAAAATCATTAGTGTCACCATTTTTTAATCAGTGTCAAGATATTAAATAGGCATCGTTGTTTCAAATTACGATAGTGTCTCTATAAGGCAACACCCAACAAAGTGTGTTGCTGAAATTGATTTGGGCGTCACTCTATCCTGCAAAATTCAAAATGAATAGATTTGAGATAGAAATTGATTAAATTTGATTAGTTTTCCCTCCTTCTAGCACCAGGATTTTGACCTAGGATACTAGTATGGGCTGGTTACAATTGATTCATGAAGAATTGAAGCATAACGTAGCCACTAATACTCAATCTTAAACAAGATCATTCAAATGAAAGTTAACCTAAAAAATTATTGAAACTAAATATTATGAATTGTGAAAGCAATTAAATGTCTACTCTAACCCATTTAAAAATTATCCCATTTTTGTATTGGTGTCATGTTGATGTGGAACAATGACCCTTTCCCAATCCTGTGATCAGTGAACTTGTTCCAATCGATTCTATTGAATAGGATCGATGAAACTGTTGTGATATATGAATGAAAACATGATTTATGCTAAATTGAACATGATGCAAAATAAATTAACATTATTTTATGCTAAAAATGATCTAAATATGCAAATTCTAAGCTAATCTAAGTGGATTCCAAGCTAAAAGATTCAAACTCTAATTTATAAACAAGCTAAGATGGATGGATGAAAGCCATTAATGAAAGCTTAAAACTAATATGCAACCAAAAATGAACTAAACTATGCTAAACATTAGCAAAGATGAGTGTGAGTGTGAATGATTTTGACAACATAAGTTTGCAATTGAAAGATGGATGATGGATCCATTTGTCTCCAAATAGTGAACTATTTATAGGAAGGCAAATGAGAAATGAAGGGTTGAGATCAAAAAATCTAGTCAACGGTCAAGGATGGAGGAAAGAAGAGGCATGGATCATAGATTCTCATCAATGAACGAGAATACAAGATGATATTTAATCAAGGATTCTCATTCCTTCCAAACAAGTACACTTTTGACCTATACAAGAGGTAAAAAGTCAACTTGTACAAGAGGTTTCAAGCTATCTTGTACATGAAGCTTTGTGAGAATATTCCTTTTCATAAATGATTGGAGGAGAAATAATATTCTTTGGAATATTCATGGGTGTGGAAAAAGGATATTTTTCTAATTAAAACAAATTTTAATTATGCAAATGGGGATGGAATATTCCCTTGCTAGTGGGAGAATTGGATTAATTAGATAATTCCTTGAACAACCAAAATAATGTAAAAATGTGTTCCTTCCTCATGGCTATGATCCATTCACTTATGACAATGACCTATCTATTGATGAATCTCATGATACTTTCCTTCATTTGCATTCATTTGCTATGATCACTATCATTTTACAAAATAAATATTGAATCATCACTATTTATAGACCTCACAACCCAAACTTCCTCTACCAAAAGCCTCCAAATGCACTTATTGTTCCCATGTGCAAAGATATTCATATATTTCTTTACTGTTGTCTAAGGTTCAAGGATTGATTACTTCTTCATTTCACCATGAATGAAGGTAGAGTAAAACATGGACTATCCTCTAGCATCTTTCATGGACTGCCCCATTACCTTTACAACTTCCATTGAACTATAGGATGCTTTCAATCAATGTTCTTCATTATTAACACTCCATCCTTTCTTTACCAAACACATGATTTCTTATCATATTCTAAATCTGTTCTTTTTCATTTCATAGATCCAACTTCATCTACTTGCTGTATATGCCCTTTTGTTTGACATGAATGTGTAAGCTCTTCTATCATCATTACCCATTTTGTGACTACATTTTTCATATTCAACAAGCCAATGAAGAATTGTTTGATGACTGTTATCAGAGTTATTCTCACAACTATGCATCCAATCTTCATGCTATCCAAAGAATCTCTATTGTCTTAGTCAAATTTTCACTTCCATTTTCACTAAACCTTCACACTATCTTCATTATATCATACATGAGTACAATATGTTTCCCCATATTAATGTATTCAGTATGAGGAAAATGCAATAAATAGTACATGGAAACATAAAATCAATCTTCAAGGTATTCTTCCATGACAATAACCTATCCTTTACCAAATGCATATAAACCCTTTATTAGTTGTCTACATTGCAATGATTCTTGCTCTATTGATGTCCTTTTGACCTGATGCTTCATCCAATTTCTACTCCATTGTTATTTATCATGCATTCTTTGGAGAAAATAGGCCCTTTCTTAACTGCCTCAAATTGTCCTAGATATTTACTCATCATGAATTGTTTGCACAATACCTTCTTCATGGCTATCATTCTTGACTACACAGGGTTTTAAAGTGTTACTCACTTTGTCACTACTACTCTTATTACATAGAATAACCAACTCCCTAAAAATAAACATCATAAACATTTGTGTTAGGGGTTTTTTTCAAGCCTCTACTTGTCACCTCTGGTGGAAAAGTTGCTCCATCAAAAGGTTCCTCTTGATAGAATTTTTTGTTCTAAGCATAGGCTACTAATGTAGGTGGTATTAGGCCTAAAGATCTCTAAAAAAACTACATATAGCCACCAAAATATATTGTTC
>VDFB02101548.1:0-13333 GCA_007258455.2 Sequoia sempervirens
CATACTTCCAATTTCATTCATAGATTTTTTACTAGTTCAAATAGATTTTGCGATGTCGAACTCTCCTTCACTTTATAAACATAGAGTAGATGAGGTTAGCAAACATGTTTGTGTACAGTAGAGACATGCATACATACCCAAAAAGTATTATCTACCTCAATAACTTCATCTAAAGATAATGAAATGAAGGTTGATTCTTTTATTTTTCTTGTAAATCTTGTTTTCCACCTTAGCAAGACAACTTGCCCATTCCAATTCACAGTTTATTGATCAATGTGTGCTAGGAAAGTTAGGAACGCCCAAAAAAGATAATAAATTATTATATTTTGTGTAGTCTATGATAGGATGCTCTCTGGTTAGAATATGAGAAACACCCAATTGAACATGTTTTGCCAGTTGTGCTCCTACCATTATGTTTCCAAATTGAGCTTCAATTGAACCTCTAGATTCAACAAGCTTCGCCTTTCTTTGCATATGCTCATCATATTCTAGGCATGCTTAACATGAAGACATTCTTCCTTTGATTTTTTGTGATATCCGTCACGGGCCCTATCGAGGAAAGGTGATGTAAGTGCATGCGGTGGTTTCTGACCCACGTGTTGGGGTCTTGGCCACTATCACCAGGATGCCCTTAGCGCTAAGAGGGAGTCTTGGATTCACTACCAGTCGGGCTTTTGGTGCTGCTTGGTAACTAACTATTATGAGATTATTGAATTTGAGAACTGATCAACTTTGATCTGAGCAAGAGACTTTAGGGTTTCAAATTCGAATTCCTTGGGGAACGAGCCATCTCCATTGGAAGCAATTCAGAGGGTGTGAAATAGCACTTGATTTATTGCAGCAGAGGTTTCTTCATTCAGAAGGAATCACAGAGCTTCAAAGATATTCATATTCAGAGTTTACAGAGTAGTTCTTTATCCAGAGTTCATTCATTTATCTAGGCGCCATTATTTGGAGATCTGGAGAGTTTACAAAGGAGTCGTACAAATCATTAAATGCTGCTGACAGCCGTACCATTCTGTACAGCAGGCCGTACTTCTCAAATCAAAAGAAACGCCTTGTCCTTTGGTTTCCAGTTTGCATCATTTGGGGCGCTGGGGTTTCAGAAGGCAGTGGAGATCACCAGACAGGAGGAGAAGTGCTTATTTGATGCAGCCGTACCATTTCAAATCATTTACCAGCAAGCTGCATATTCTAGGTTTTCCAATAAAAATTGTTATTTAATTATTGCATGCTATCAGATCTTGAATGTATTGATTCCAGTTGAACAATAAAAGAAGCGCCTTCAGTAGATCTTGCAATTTCTATCTATTTTGGCCATTAGGTATTTTATTTGTATTTATTATCATTTTCTCAAGCAAAATCGCATTCTTTCAATTACATGCAAAAACTCAAAAACATCAAAAAAATCAAAAACCTTCAGAAAAACCTAAAAACAGTCAGATACAGAGATTTCGGGGAAACTAGGGTTTCACGATTGGTAGTGGCTTGGCACCCCTCTTAGCGTTAAGGAATCCCGGGATAGGTACTCCTTGAAGACCACAGAACCGTGGGTACGGAGCCAAGCCAGCTCGGGCGGACCTAAATCACCTTAGATGGGGGGCCGCGTGGGACATGCAGCCCTGCGCTCCGTGGTATCCTCGACTCGAGACCTCCGACTCGATACAAGTTAGTTACCGTTGCACCAAAAGCGGGACTGGTAGTGGGCGACGCCCCTCTTAGCGTTAAGGGGCATCAGGGATAGGTACCTCCCTTGAAGACCCGAACCGTGGGCTGGAGCAAACCCTTCCAGGGAGACCTACGTCACCGCCAGATAGAGGCCCCTTCGGGACATCCACAGTTCCATCTTATTATTGATGTTTCCTTTCCATCTATGGTTTTTTTTTAATAAACTTTACAAATATGCTTTTCTATAGTGTGAAGTTTTTGATGCAAGTTCTCCCTTTTATATTTCTAACTAAAAAAATCTTACGCTTGCATTCTGTTGTAGGTTCATCTTTGTTTGCATTCTCAACTAGTTCAATGAATGGGTACTTTGATACCCAATCAATCTGAAAATTGCTTGTCATATCTCACTCGTGTCCTGTTTTTGATTTGTCTTTTCTTTTCCCCTTCCTTGCAGCAACATCATTTGTGATGCTGACATTGTCATCTAGGTCAATTAACTCATTCCAGCTACCCTAGATATCCTTTGGAACATCTTCTACAGCATTGTCATCCTAATCTATCTCAATTAACTCATTTTGATCTTCCTCTGATGTATTGCATTCTTCATTAATATTTGGTGCAAGTGTTGATGATGTAGTTCCATCTTGAGGGCTCTTACTCTTGTTTCTACTTGACATCTCTCATGAAATAAAAGTTGCCAAAAAATGTCTTCTTGTTTAAGAAGAAATCATAGAATATAGATCCTTGGGTCCTAGATATATCCCATTCCCTACTCAATATCATTTGTAAGAATGAAGCAAGAATGGCAAAGAGAAATAATGTTATAACACTATGAAGAAATGATCACTTACTTTTAGGTTTTCACCGACTCGCTATTCGCTAATGCAACAATGCTTGTAGTTGTAAGTTTGTAACTTGCCTATGATTGGAATTGAGAGCTCACAAGTTCAAAATTGAACAAAATGTGTAAAAAAAAATCAGAGTTTCGATTGTATTTATATCAATCCATATTTGGAAAATTTTGTGGTATTTTTAAATGGTATAGTAAAAATTTGGTGAATCCGGCATGATGGTACAACAATACATTTAAGTGTTGGGCGAATCAAACCTTGACAAAACACATACTTTGTAATTTTCAAGGTGATTATGGGCCTAGGATTAGCATGGAGTTATCATAGTATTGGCAAAATGGTTCCTCGTATGCAATTATTTTTTAATGTTATTGGCAAAATGTGTTTCATACGCAATTATTTTTTAATATTATTGGTGAAATGGGTCCTTATACACAATTAATTTTAAATTTTGTTGGCGAAATGGATCCTCACACGCAGTGAACATTTAATGTTGTTGGCGAAACATGTCCCAATACACAATGTTGTTTTAATAGTATTGGCGAATATGCAGGTGATTTAATATATGCTTCTGAGATTCCAAGGCGAATATGTGGGTGATTTATTATATGCTTCTGAGAATCCAAGCAAAAATATTAATGAGACCATTAGAAACATGTAGTTTGTTATGGTGAAATTATTAATTACATATGCCTCGTAAAATAAATTGATGGCGAATTGAAATGCATTGAACTGATAATTCCTAAAATTTGAGCGATTTGGGCACCCCATTGGTTGCAATGTATTCGTCAATTTCAAATTGGCCAATAAAAACTATTCACCAATTGGCGAAGATTTTCTACTATAAAAATACTTGTTTTGGACTCATGGAAGATTTCACATTGATCGTAGTTGATGCTTTTGCTTCAAACCTTCATACAACACCTAATATCTACAACTTTGGCCATGAATAAAACCCTTCCCTTGTTAAAATAAAAATGGATATCGAGTTGCTTCTATTTTAGGAGTTGAAAGTGGAAGAGATAGGGTAGACCATGAACTCTCAAAAAATTGCTATGTAATGTCCCCTTCCTAGGTAGTACAGTTGATTCAGGGGTTAGCCTATCATCCAGACCCTCGTAGGCTGACATATGTGTTTAGAGGGTTATTTTGGCAGTTATCCGGCGTTTGGGGACACTACTCCATTAGTTGATTCAGGTTTGGGCCTTGGCAGAGTCTTATAGAGTCAGATTCAGGACTTACTATTTATAGTAAGTCAGGCAGGTAGGGGTTGCTATTTCTGGCAGGGCACCTAGTTCAGTTGGTCAGCTCAGTTTCGACCCAGTTTGATAGTTTGGTGAGCAGATAGCGAGTATTCAAGCATTTAATGATATTGGAGAAATATTAATGTTATGACTTTATATTATAAAGTCAATTTATAAAGTTAATTAATTAAATGGTTTATTATAAAGTATTTTATTACTTTATAATAAGGGACGATTTTATTAATAAATGAGTATTTATTACTCATCATTAAAGGGGACGCCATTTATTAATTAATAAGCCTATGTTTGGAGAAGGACGAATTATTATTATTAAATGCTTATTGAAGTGCTTTTTTGGGTCGACTTATTGAGAGAATACATATATTTCACTTCAAGGCATATCGAACTTCATTGTGAATTATTCTAATTTGTCTTATTTTCTCTCTGAAAACATTGGGGTTTGTGAAACAAGGGTTTCTACAAATCATTGGATTTTGGAGAGCGTTCCCTCTTCAGAATCAGACATATTGAGACTGTGAGATACCAGTTGAAGCTTGTCAGTTGAGTGGCTTCATTCAGAAGTCATTACAAAGCTTATTGTGAAGTTTATAATCAAGGGTTTGGATCGATCTTCTTCAGAAGGGAATTCATTTGCAGTGGTTGTTCATATCTATCATCTGACACTTATTTCAAGGTTCATACGGCTGCATTAATTGCTGGTTTTTGGTCGTACCCTTCAGCTGCAAGGACGTCTTTCTCTGTAGAAGCAAATTGCCTTGCCTTTTTGCTTGATTCTTCCTTTATGGGTGGCGCCTTGTCCTTCTGAGGTTCCTGCGTCATTATCTGAGAGGGAGATCATTGTTTCCTGTGCTAGCCATACCATTCTTTCATCATTCAGGCGGCTACAATAAATACCAGGTTTTTCCATTAAATATTATTGCCTTTTGTATGCATGTTTGAGTTTCGCCTTTGTAATCTTGCATCAAATGAAATAAATCCATTCGCCATCTCTCTGGGAGTTATTTGCTGCATAGTTTATCATCCTTGTATTTATTATGAATTTTTAGAACTATTTTATGCAAAATCGCACCATCTCTTTTATTTGCAAAAAAACCACAAAAATGTAACGACCTAATCCTTGTGTAAATTAAAATTTTCCAATTCTCACTTTAAACATGTAAAGGTAACAAGTAACAAAGATAATACAATAAAAAATTTCCTTTCTTAATTGATAAATACGTACAAGTTACAATATGTTTCCACATGAATTTCATTTTCATTGCAAATATAAATCAGAGTTCAAAAGTAATACAGTTACATACATAGCTCGTAAGCTTTTGCACAAATAGAAGTAAGGAGGTCCAGGAGTCCGTCCTTTCAAATCTTGGTACATTAGCCGCTTATTAGGAGGAGAAACATCACTGGGCGTTTTTCCGCCAACCACGGACTTATAATGCGGTCCCCCGCACACCATTCGTTAATAGATGGCCCTCCCTTCGAAGAAGAGATTGGTAGGGTATCCTTTAACGATTACCAACTGAGCATAGTGTTGTGTCCTACACAACTAGAACCTTGCTATTTCACAATCTCGAACTAGTACTTTCGGATCACAATGAGGTGACGGTGTAGTCTCAACTATCTCACTCTAAGTGGATGTCGTACCTTTCACTACTTTGGCCAAAGTATTCTCATTCAGTACTTCGAATGAAGGTCATCTATCATAAACACTACTCAGGGCCGATTTGACTTTGGGCTATCCTACTCTATGCATAGGTTTTGTCCTTCAATGGATGAATTCGTCACCCCAGACATCCTACAATCATATGAACCTACTAGAAATGAAACAGTCTATAAGTGTCTTGTATCAATCCTCCTAA
Source organism: Sequoia sempervirens (assembly GCA_007258455.2). Lineage (NCBI taxonomy): Eukaryota > Viridiplantae > Streptophyta > Pinopsida > Cupressales > Cupressaceae > Sequoia > Sequoia sempervirens. The sequence continues at coordinate 5,641 of VDFB02101548.1, forward strand.
TTAGGAAAACTTTATCCTAGGAGTACTTAGCTTATCTCAGTTATCCTAATAACTTAAGCTAAAAGACCTTACTTGACTTTGTCTTCGTTTCGATCCTAGTAGATAATAAGTACATCTACGCATTCTCCATATACAGAGACCATACACAACATGCAATAGTCATTCAAAATGCAAATAAATCCTTCCCTTTTATCTTTTTCCATTATTTCTCTTAAATGCAAGGTAAGTAAAGCTATTCCCTTAAGCTCCTTACACATAATTCCCCTTTTATGATAAATGAACTATTCCCTTAAGTTCTTTTCACATAAATCCTCTTTTATGCCTATCTAGTAAATGTTTTGCTTTATAGTTCTATTCTTTAAAAACTAAGTAAAACAAACAAACACAAGATAATAGAAAACAGCTCTCAAATTGAAATTACAAAATGAAGAAAATCCATGCCTGTATTTAAAAGCTTCTCCTTTCAAAAATTGTTCTTCCAATCCCTCTTTGAATCGAGCTGCCAGAATCTCAATGATTTCTCACTCTATAACAACTCCCTATCAATCTAATCTTAAAAGTGTATTCTCCACTAATTCCTTATTCAACACAAATCTCACAATAGTATCACTCTCAGCTTAATTTGGGAAATTCACCGTTAATGGCAATTGCTGGTAAAGTCACTGTATTTTTCAACTCAGCAAAACAGAGTATGCAAACAGCTCAACGAACTAGAAATAAAAACTCAGAGAAGAAACTAAACTCGGATTGCACAAGTGGTAGAAAATAAATGGTATGGCATCTATATTTATAAGCCCGAAATGCAACCGTTTTCCACTAATGGAGGCATGTGGATTGACAACAAAGAGCCCAGAAATAGTCAAAATGATACCTGGCGAATTCTTAAACCCTAAGTCATCAAAAATGAAGGTGATTCGTCATTTTTTGAGCCAGCAAATCATGAATAATTCAACTCAGAAAGATAAAACGCCACTTATAGGAAACTTACCTACAATGGCGTCCATGAAGAAATGACTCACCACTTTGTGAATCGGTCAGGGGTTTATCATCAAACACCTCTCAAATCTCAGACTGCGTCGCCCTCTTTTCCAACCTTGTTTGAGAATTTCGACATTTATCGTTTTTCCCGGTGTTCCACGGAGTTTCAGAAGGGGCCGTCTCAGTGTGCGGGACGGGTCTCGGGGACGGGGGGACAAGGGGTCTAAGTTTGGGGATGGCGGCGGGACGGCGGCGGAGGGGCGGCGCTGATATACATATGGTACTTGAATAACTAGTTATAAAAAGATGTTTTAGAATAACAATTCAAATTAAACTTTGGCAAATTAGTAAAATTGCAAATACTAACATTTTGAATGCTTGAAAACTATTAGTAATCACTAATCAAATAAAATATTAAAATTTGACAAATGAAATTGTCGAATTTGAGATTTCTATTATATGAATATCGAAAATATGACATGTCACATCATAATATCATATCATAATGATAAAAATAAGTAGCATGAGTACATTGATAGTTTGATATCATAATCAAAATAAGTACAAAATGCAAAAATGTAGTGAAGGGAGGCCTCTAATCATCCCCAAACTCCTCATCACTCGAACTACTGGAATCCTCGCGATCAAGCGCTGCCAAACTAATACCAACCAGCCCTGCATCTGAAGCCGAAACTGCAGCATCCTCATCAATCTGTGCTGGCTCCTCTGGGTCTACATCCCACCGTGCTGCTGGACTCTCTTTGTACAAAAGTGATTTGCGGTCAATGAGACGCAAAGCACTATGTACAGCCACAAGCTTCTCTGCTCTCCTAGAGGTAAGTCTGTTCCTCTTAAGAGAGTGGATGAAGCTATATGTAGACCAGTTCCTCTCAGCAGCTGAAGAACTAGAAACCTGAGATAACAATCGAATGGCTAGAGTGGTAGTCAAAGATCCTGATCCATGGCAAGTCCACCACAAAATTGGGTCCTCCTGCGCCATAGTTCGCATATCCATCTTGGCTGCATCTGAATAACCTCTAAGAGTGGCAAATTTGGTCCACTCAGTGCGAATCACACTGGCATCTACATCATCATACATCCTCTCAATGCACCTAAAGAACCCTGCCTTCACCTCTGCATCCTGTATCGGTGTTACTCTACCAGGCCTAGTCAAGTACCACTTAGGATTAAGTGCATAGGCTGCCATGTGCAAGGGAGTGTTGAGCTTCTCCCATCTCCTGTGAATGATTGGCTGAATGTGCTCGTGGTAGAATGCTAATGTAGGGTCCCTCTCTCGCACAACAGCCCTCATCTGATCAAGCATAGAATCAATGCACTCATACACCTCTCCAAGGCTAGGTGCATCCGCATCCCCATACCTGATAACCTGGAAAACTGGTTTAATGATGGCAACAATATATTTTGCATCAGCCCAGAACACATCGCTCTTCACTGTATCCTTCACCTTCCTCCCATGCTCTGTCCTAGACTCGGCCCACCTACTCCAATCTGCTGTCATGACCATGAGTTGCAGTGCCTCTTGCAACTCAATCATTCTGTCTAAGAGAATGAAATAGGAACCATATCTCGTATCAGTAGGTTTCAGGAACTCCTTCTTAGCGAAGGTCCTGAAAAGTGCATGTGATGTGTGGTGGTTGCAGATAAACATCTGCACATCTCTCGCATCATGAACCACTGCTCTAATCCATTCAATCTTTCCCATGTCCTTGAGTGCATTGTTCATGGCATGCACACAACATGGGGTCCACCAGATATGCCTATAAGTAGCCTCAATAAGTCTCCCTGCAGCTTTGCACACATGCGCAGCATCTGTCACAACTTGGACCACATTTTGTGGCCCAACCTCCTCAATAGCACCTCTGAGAACCTCAAACTGAAAATCAGCATCTTTGCGATGCCCTGAACAATCAACTGCCTTAAGAAAATATGGGCCCTCAGTACATGTAACCATGATGTTAATGAGTGGACGATGGCTAATGTTCGTCCACCCATCCATGACTATGCTACATCCTGTCTCAATCCAACACTCCTTCATCTTCTCCATCAACAAATTGATCTTGGAATAGTTCTTATCCAAGATCGCGGTCCTCAATTTCGTCTCACCTGGTGGCACATATGATGGTCCTCCCTTTGCCACCATCGATATCATATCCTTAAAATAAGGAGATCGGGCAACATGAAACGGGATGCCATTGGCAAAGAAGAACTTGCCAATGGCATCATCTATCTCATCCTTGAGCTGCACATTAAACAAATCTGCAATGGGGTTACTTTGAGTTTGACTTTGCACTTTCCGTTTCCCCCTCCCCTCTCCTGCATAGGCACTAGAAGAAGAACCTGGTGTCCCTCCTACTCTCGTCTGCAAAGTATGGCTAGATCTCTGTTGTTGGCTATGCTGAAGCTGTGTCCTATGAGACAAAGTAGTAGGCACAGGTGCAACTGGAGTATCATCAGGAACACCCCATAACTTATTTATTTCAATTTTGAATTTCAGGTTTTCCGGTTTTAATAAAAAACGACATATCCCCACACCTTTTCCTTTAATGAAAAGGAGGTGTGCATTAACTCTAGTGATGCTGCCATACCACCCACCACCACAAAAGTTGCACTTCCACCTCCTTGTGCCACCAGCTGTTGCCGCTTGCGGTTGCCTGCTTAGATCTTTTGTTGCAAATTGTTTGAGAGGGGAAGTGGGATCAAAAGGACCCCTAGCATACTTTGCCAATATTGCAGAAGGGCAATTTACATTACTTGCTTCACTTGCCATGGAACTAGTTTGGACTTCATGCTCATCCCCATGGTCATCCCCCTCAACCCCAGGTTCATATTCAGGATCAACATCACTATGTGAATGAGCTTCATCCTCACTCATGTTGATGTCATCATTGTCATGAGAGCTCATTGTGACACTGCAATAAACAAATAAATTCTATAAGTGCCTAGTTTCAGCCTAGTTTCTGTTTAACAAATTTGAAAATAAAATTTCATGATGAATCTTGATGGAAAGATGAAAGAAAAAAAAATGAGCCTTGAAATGAAAATTAAGAATATGAATATGCATTTGCAGCCATGTATATGAAATTATGATTAAATTTTTAATCATAATTTCATAGACATGTGGCTGCAAATGCATATTCATGTTTTGATTTTCATTTCAATGCCCATTAAAAACATCAAACTACATTTTCAAAATGAATCTAAAAACTTGGAAAACAAAACAAAAAAAAATTGAAAAAACTAAGAAAAACAGTCATAAAATCCTACCTTGTGCTTGAAAAATCCTTCAAAATTGGTGTAGAATGCTCCTCCTCTTCTTCTTCTTTCTCCTTCTCACCCCTCTTGCACTTGCAGCACCTCAAACTCACTCTTTCACTCACTCTTCTCACTGGTTTTCCTCTTCTTCACCTAGCTGCTCCAAAACATCAAATGCATATATGAGTAAAAAAGAAAGCAATTTGAGAGTTTTATTTCATTTAGAGGCTTTGAGATGGGTCCCATAGGCCTTTAGGGTTCGGCCCCAGGCACAAACTTCAACAAAAATAAAAGATTTAAAAAAAAAAACACTTTAGAATGCGTCCCAGCGCGGGAGACTCCTGGGCGTCTCCGAGACGCTCGAGGGACGCTTGGACGTCCTGAGACGTCTCGGAGACGCCCAGACGTCTCCCCCGTCTCAGAGACGTCTCTCACGTCCCGCGGCGGTGGCGGGACGGCCAAGGGACGTCTCCATGGCGTCCCCAAGTCCTGAAACGTCCCGGACGGGGAGGCGGCACAAAAGGGGACAGTCTCCGGTGGAACCGGTTTTCCTTCTTCTGCCATTTTACGGGAAAGGCTTTCTTCAAAATTTGCCTTTTAAATTATATTCGATTTTACACTATGAAGTATTTTATATTTCAAAAGTTTAACTCTCTCAATATTTCGATTTCCCATTGTTCAAAATATTTAATATTGATTTCGAAATCAAATATTTCCTTTTTAAAGTCTTCAAATGTAATATTTTCCATTTAAAAATGTGTTCATGAGTTTGATGCGTTTCAATAAAACATCAAATATTTGATACTTCATTTTTTACTTTTCCAAATATTTTCAAAGTAATAATTTATAGTAAAAATCGTTTTATAAATTTACCAAGGTATTTTAAAATTCAATTTCCAAAATTACTCAAGGTAATATAAAATTGACTTCCTAAATCACTTTAGGCAATAATATTAAATTCAAATATTCTTATATATTTATATATTTTTATTATAGATTTATTTACTCCGTAATATATGAATATATATATTTACATATATATATATATATTTAAGTAAAACTATAATATAAAATATTTATGTATATATTATTAAATATATAAACATTTACATATTTAAATATTTACACTTATACGTATTAATTGTTACATATGTATATTGTGAGCCAGTCAGCATACTTTCAATATACATGCATACATATTCGTGTAAATATGATTATATGTAAATTCCAATCAAATATTACTATTAACATCATTTTTCCCAAGCAATAGGTAATGTGGGTATATATATATGTATATCATTGTACGCAGTGTACATGTAAATGTATGTATACCATGTCAACACGTACGTATGGGCATATCCATCTACCGAGCATACGTATGTATTGACATGTATATACATATGGATACGTGTACATTATATACATATATTCACATACTCACTTCACCTATTAACATATATCCATTCACATTTTCCACATTAAGGTCAAAGCACAGTAAGTCAGACAAATGAGTAATCATCACTTCTCAAAGCATAAAGAAGTAAACATAACTTCTAAAGCCTAAGGATGACTTATCTAAACCAACATAACTGACTTGGTTTCTCAGAGCCTATACTGACGTGTGTGTGTATGCTCAATTTGGTAATCGTCACTGTTTACCCAACCAAGTTCCTCCCCGAATGATGTCTCTCCTCTGTCCGGAGGAACAGTCTTCATACTTGCGCACCATGACATGACATCGGCAGTCATATGCTCATAACAAGGTAAAAATATCTCACAAGTTATAATAACATTATTCCATAATTGCATGCAACATTTAATCAAGAATTAAATCATTAGAAGTAACAATCAAATGAAACCATCATTCAAATAGGTCACATTCATTTAATAACACGATCAATCATGTTTTATTCATCACAAAGATTCAAACATTACAATCAATTGCCCTATGCAATAGTAGCTATAAAATCGGGATGTAACAAAAAAAGTCAAAAACAACAAAAAACAAACAAAAATTTGCATTCGTCATCAGCAATCAAGGTTGAGAGACACTTGGTCTCTTACATGCTAGTAGGAAATGGCTCACAAAACTATCAAAAGACACTTAGGTTTTATAGAGTGAAAATGGAGACAATGGTAGCAAAAAAAGAATAAGGTTTGAACAACTTGGAAATTCCTAGTTCAAAGATTGAAACTCTAGATGATTGAATGAATATTTTATTGCAAGAATGGAGGATGAATAACTTGCTTTAATACCAATCTCAATCCTAGGAATGTAAATGCAAAAATAAAATGGATGGGACATAGACAACTAGAAAAATATTGAAAGAAAATCTTAACCATTCATCCATTAATCAAAATGAGATACAATGTACATATTTAACAATATGAAAGTGACTGTTTAGTTCATCTTCTAGATGATCGTTCAACTTCTAGTTTAACTAGAATACAAAATATAAAATATTATCTTAGTACACCTAGGATTATGTACATTAGTGTAGAGTGGATAGAAGCAAATTCCTTGATTAGAGAAAGAATCCTTTTAAAGATCAAGATTTTTAGACTTGCAAAAGAGGGCCTCTTTGTGGGAGATATATGTAAGGCAATTCAAACAACATTGTGGCTAGATAAAAGTTACTTAAGGCCATATATTTAGATATCTTGCATTAGTGTTGAGGAATGAGTTTTAGTTCCTTTTCACAATTTGTTTTCATTTTAGATGCATGGTGCTAAGGTACCAAATCATCAAATGATTGTGGTACATGTCTTGAGTCAATCAACAATACTTAAAGTTGTGAGCAAAATTGGAGCGTGTTTAAACACATACACTCCAAGAAGTACAATAGATGGATGGTGAAAAGGTTGAACCAACTAGTCTATATGTTAATTACAACCTTTGTCTTTGTAACAAATAAATAATGTGTTGAATTTATGTCAAATTATATCAAAGGAGCTTGATCAATTATCAAAATGGATCATAGAGGCTGAAGGTCCTTGTATTTACATAGTATGACCACATGTTGAGCTTGAGGCAAAGGAAATAGTAGTGTCAAAGGATGAGGAGTAGAGAGCATGAGAAAATCCCATGGATCCTATTGACATGCGCATGTACCATGTTTGTAGAAACATTATGGACTATTTGAGACACGAGTGTACTAGCTACTATAAAAATACTTTTTGGAAGAATGAATGCATGAAATTTGAGAGAATTGGATGGCACACACTTCAATGTAGTCATGCATGCTTGTATTTATTATTGAATGGAGAAATTACATTGGTGGTTATATCTAAAATTTTGAAATTATTTGTTAGACATGACTACTATGGTGTTATTACATCAACAATAAAAGCAATATTGCATGTGTATAGAGTGTAGTCTAACATTATATTATATCTAATATTAGAGATGCTAGGTAGTGACATATGCTTCTCTCTAGCATAA
>VDFB02101549.1:0-15819 GCA_007258455.2 Sequoia sempervirens
AGTTTCTAGAAGAATAATATTCCCGGCATTTGGAGACAAGTGTCGGAAACATCGAGGAGAGGAAAATTCGAATTCTTGAAGTGGAGTAGTGGAGTTTAATGGCACTGGCTAAAATTAACGTCTTCTAGAATTCGAATTCTAGCTATAAAATGGAGAAGTTTTTCACTCATTTTCCGCAATTTGGAAAGCGATTTTACTCACGAGTGAGTCGCCTTGAGTTCTTTGAGAGGTATTTTCTTTGAAGCTTGGTTTCAGAAGTTAAAAGGAGACACACCTTAAGTGCTGAAGAGAAGGTACGCCATTGTCAAGTGGAAAAGTGTTTGCTGCAATTTGAAGTTGCTTGAAAGGTACGGCTTTGAGCCTAAAATTTGATTTGCTTGAATTATAGTAAGAGGTGCGCCATTGCTTGAGAAGTACGGCCTTGTTAAGCTGAGGTGAAATCTGGTTGAAGTCTATTGAGACGAAGCCCCCACATACCTTGCATTTAGAATAGAGTACAAATTTCTTAGGCCCTTTCCCTTTTACTTTCAGCATACTTCTTGTTAGTTTTAAGAAAAGAATACACATTGCCAAATCATACACGTAAGAATCCCCTTCAAATTACATATCAACTGCTAACTGCGAGAAGTCTGAACAACTACGTAAGTCCCCTTGACATACCAGCAATATCACATCAAGCCAAACTGAGCCTATTCGCACTAAAGGAACCTTGGAGTTGAACGCATGAACTTTCTCGCAATCTTAGCGTGCGGAATACTTTGATCAAGAGAGAATAGAGCGTCCGTTGGGCGACTTTGTTCTGTGTTGGTGCGGTCTCAAAAACCACGTCAACAGAACTGGCGCTAGAAGGAGGGCCCTTCAAGGATTCTTCGCAGTGAAGCAGTCATTTTCAAATAAGAAGGGATTTCATTGAAAAGAGCTTCATTGGAGAAAGAAATTATCATGAGTAAAGATGGTGCTACCGCATAGAGAAATATTCCCAGTGTTGCAGCCTAACTTGGGATTCAACGACGACCAGGAGGACATTCTTTCAGGGTTGAACAATCTTGCTTGGAGAACAAAGGAGAGCTACGCCCAGTACATGAGAACTTGCTTCGTGTTGGAGGAAGAAGAAGAAAAAGCCATTGAAATCCAAGTTGCAATTGAGAGGAATTTGCTCGATCAGAGACTACCACTCGCTCCTCTTCCTCGCCGACAGTGATCAACTACATCCTGGATCGCATTAGCTCATTCTCACCTGATAAGTTGAAAAGAATTCTGAGGTCCACGCCAAGCTCATCCAAAGACTTTGTGGAGTTAGAATTGCCTACTAGAACAAGGAAGAAGAAAGAGAGCCGTCCAAGCGAAGAAGTGTTTTCAAACGAAGAAGCTCAGTCTAGTGAAGAAAGCGGAGAAGAGATCACAAGTTTATTCCGAACTCCACCAAGTGTTTCAAGGTTTGCTCAACCTAAAACCGTTCAAGTTACCACACCAGTGTTTGTTCAGCAACAACCACCAGTTCAGGTTACCACAACCCCAGTTATCGTATATCAAAGGAGGTGTCCAAATCAAGCAATGGCTCAACCAGGAGGCCAACCCGCTCCTAACGGTGCTACTTGGCTAGTCACCAATCCATCTCCTCTAGAGTTTGCTGATTATCATGACATGCCAAAGAATCCGGAGCATTTCTGCACCAAGTACCAAGTCCATGATCCTAATCGTTCTGCAGAGGATCACATCAAGATGTTCGAAGATCATTTGCGAAATAGACAAATTGCCTACGCAGATGTGGCTTGCAGACTGTTCCCGTATTCCTTGGGAGAAGAAGCTCACTTTTGGTTTATACATTTGCCAGTTGGGTCCATCAGAACATGGGAGCAGATGAAGGAGGCTTTCATTGGGAAGTTTGGTATTCCTATCACCCCAGTGGAGCTTTTCCGTCAATTCACGGAGGTGAGAAGACAAGACAAAGAGCCTATCCATGCCTTCAATAATAGATTCCAAAAGGCTCTTACGAGGTTGCGTACTCCGTACATGGTTCCCGATGCAAGGGAAAATTACTATGCAGCCTTAGACCCGTTGACTGCTATGTTCGTGAGGCAAGCTCATCCCATTCCAGCAGACATGAACCAAGCATATGCTAAGGCGGTTGAAGTAAGTCAGAATATGGGCCAAAACATAACTGGACCCTCTTTGTATACTGGCTTGGTCACCACAAATAATCAAATGCAGACTCTTGCTCCAGCCTGGAATCAACAAGTTCCAGCGTTGAATCCAATTCCGCAACCGGCATATCATGTTACGCCACCATCGGACCAATTGATTCTCCATCCTGGGGTACCCTTATCCCAGACTCCAGCTACACAGCCTGTCTATCTCCAGAACACGGTACCTGCAACAAGGACACAAGAGGAGAAAGACGAAATGAAAGAATTAGTAGAACAAATGAAAAGGCTGTCATATGAGGTGACTCACCTCAGAAATCAAAATAACCAAATGCAATCAATGATAAAGAATTATCAGGCACATCCAGGTGCCAATCGAGGATATCACAATAATCCTCAACACCATCAGGATGCCCATCAAGGACATGGACATGACAACAGCCATGGGTATCGAAACAATAATCAAGGATATCATAAGAGGTCCTGGAATACTGGACCTAACAATGGAGGAGTTCCATCACCGCTAGATAACCCGCCGCCTCCAGAAAATCGTCCCACGGACAGAGTATTTCTGGCAGAAGCTGCTATGTCAGGATGGTGTCGGCTTCATAACACAAGTCAACACTCAGAATTACAATGCCATGAGTTTCAAGTAGCAGCCGATATCTTTAAAGGAGAAGTGAAAAGCACGGAAGGTACTGAGAATCCTCCGACTACTGGATATGAGATTGTACCAGTACAAAGATATGACCAGGCACTAATCATAGAAAGTGTCAATCTTGTGTCCGAATACCAGAACTACGCGCCACCGGAAGCTAATTATAGATTTCCACCAGCTTCGGCTAACGGTCCCGTGGAGGCGCCAGATACTCAAGTTTATGAGGAGGCTCAAGTTTATTCAGAGGCTCAAACATATTCAGAAGTTCAAGGTACTTATTCAGAGGAGCCATATGACCAGGGTAACTACATTTTCCCACCTCTCGATAATAGCGTATTGGTAGAAGGGAGTAGAGAGGTGCAAGCATTCCAGACTTCCGGAGGAGCAGCACCTAAGGTGTACCAGAGGACTTATCACCAGAAAGAGCCTTTGACGTCCTCTATTCCCCCGAATAATTTTGCAACCCCGCCGAATCCAAATGCGAGCAATAATCCGAATTTGCCTAGGGATTCTCCGGAATACAGACAACAGAATATGATGCAGAATAGAAATGGACAGCAAACTGTCCAGCAACAGCCAATCCACGTGATGCAACGTCCTCAAAAGGACAATCTCCCAAGAGATGATATGAAAAGATTAAGTTCCTATGTGCTGGAAGAAGTTAAGAAGATAAAGGTTAGTCTTCCCTTGTATGAGTTGATGAAAATCTCTGAAGTTAGAGACACAATTTTGGGAAGTCTATATGAGACACCGGTTGCAAAAAGCACACCTCAGGAGGCGCCTGGTTCGTCAAGGAATCCCCCAATCAATGTACAATCCCGTCCTGTGCAGAATGCAAACATGGTAGAGGAAGTGCCTTACGCGCCATTCAACGCTTGGGAAGCTCCACAACAATCCCAAGGTTTTGTGGGAGTAGTGCAAGGATCTTCAAGTGAACCTGAGAAACCAAGGACCGAGGATAAGAGAAGAGTTAGATTCAGTTTGCCCGCAGAACAAAGGCAAGAGCAGACCCAGAAGGTCACCCGTGATAATCAAGTTTCACAAAGGGATGAAAAGGATGAAAGAAAGAGCATTGTACCCGAGGAAAAGAAGAAACCAGTTGTGTTCTATCAGGGGAAAGATGAACCAGCCCCATTTTTGGTATCGGTCAGAATCTTTGGAAAATTATTACACAATTGTTTGATTGATTCCGGTGCTTCTAGCAACGTTATGCCATTAAAGGTGTGTCAAAGGTTGGGTATAGTCCCGTTGCATACCACCAAGAAGGTGACCCAACTTGATAAGACTGAAGTACCTGTGGTCGGGGAGTTAAATAATATTCATATGCAGTTGTCAGCTGATCCCCGAATCCAGAGCTGTATTGACATCTCAGTGGTCGACATACCGGATGGGTATGGCATGTTACTGAGCCGGGACTGGGCAAGAAAATTGAATGGATACATTGCAACAGACTTCTCCCACATGTGGCTTCCATGGAAAGGAGTCCCAAATCAAATCAAGGTTGATAGTACACCGAGACTGAAGCTGATGATCACAGAATATGGAGAGGATAATGAAATTATGTTCGTAGAAACTGACTTAGGTTCGTATAGGCCTGTCAAGCAAGAGGTATTGATGCTGCAAAGTGCAAATGAGGGAAAATGTTTGGAAGATACCACGAGCTCCACCGAAGTGTTGATTGAAAGTGACTCAAGCGATAGTGAGGGTGGAGGAACCTTTGAGAATTTCAGGGACTTTGTCCTGAACAGTGTGAAACAAGAAACAGAGTTAGGGAAAGATGCTTCAATTAAAAATCTACTGCTTCCCAACTGGTGCAGAATACACGAAGCATTTCATTCAGAGATCACTTGTGCCCTGTGCAAGGTGGCACTAGAACAAGTTGCAAGGCTTGTTCCCCATACTCCATTACAAGAAGAACATCAAGAAGAAAACGAGATTTTAACAGAACATCAGGAGACGAATGAAGAAAAGGAGATTTTAATAGGACATCAAAAGATGAATGAAGAGAATAATGTTTTGATGGAAGAAATTGTAAAAGATGATACAACTCAGTCAAAAGGCAAAGAAAAGATTCCAGAAGTCTGCAATCAAGAAGAGACACGTGTTCAGTCTCCCAGCGCCCCTATAGATGATCAAGTGTGGACTTTAAAGTTTGATGGATCAAAGTCAAAGAAAGGAAACGGAGCAGGATTTGAATTGGTTAGCCCAACAGGAGAAGCTTATTTGGGTTCCTATAGGCTCCAGTTTTCATGCACCAACAACGTTGCTGAATATGAGTCCTTGATCCACGGATTACTCCTTGCAATTCAGAAAGGAGCTAAGATTGTACATGCTATTGGAGATTCTGACATTGTGGTCCGACAAGTAAGGAAGCAGTTCGCCTGCCATGACAAGAGATTGAACCGTTATCGGAATAGAGTCTGGGACCTGATAGAAAGTTTCGATGCATTCAACATAAAGCAAGTCTACCGATCTAAAAACACCGTTGCAAACTCTTTGGCGCAAGCTGCCAGTTCTTTGGAACCATTGGCAATGGAAGGATTGAAGAAGTTCACAGTAGAGTTGGTTTCAACCCCGGCAATCCCTGATAACATAAAGAATTTTCAAGTGTTCGAAGACGACAAGCAGATTCTGGACTTTCTCACAAGCTCAGGAGTGTTCGAAGCACAAATTATTGATGAGGAAGATACTGAAGAAGCTGAATATGATACAGAAGGGATATTGAATTTGAAGACTAATGTAATCCCAAAAGGAATGGGAATTGGAGAGGCTATTTGATACTGATAGGCTGAGTAGAAATCAAAGCACGCAAGGCAATGATTGTGAACCTGTCAATCTAGGGACAAGTGAACAAGTGAAGAACGTTTTTATTGGAAAGGTTTGCACACCTGAAGAGAAGGAAGGCATCTTAAAAGTCATGAAAGAGTTTCCAGAGGTGATAGCCTGGGGATATGAAGATTTAAAGACATATGACACATCACTGATTACACATACAATACCATTAAAACCAGGCAGTAAGCCATTCAGACAGAGGCAAAGGCCAGTGAATCCATTACTAGAACCGTTGATTTATCAAGAAGTCAAGAAGCTCCTTTCCGCCAGGATTATTTTTCCAATAAGGCACTCCACGTGGGTCGCCAATCTCGTGCCTGTCAGAAAGAAGAATGGAGAGATAAGGCTATGTGTCGATTTCCGCAATTTGAATAGGGCTTCTGAGAAAGACAATTACCCCTTGCCTTCATTAGATGAGGTGTTGCAAATAGTGAATGGTTCACAAATGATGTCCTTTTTGGACGGATACTCGGGCTACAACCAAGTCATGGTTGAACATGAAGATAGATTGAAGACTGCGTTCACCACGAAATGGGGAACATTTGCGTACAGAAGAATGCCCTTCGGCTTAATCAATGCAGGGGCCACTTTCCAGAGAGCAATGGACATCGCTTTTCGAGACCTTGTCGGAAAGTGCATTATAATTTACATGGATGACCTAACGATGTTCTCGAAGAAAAGAGGAGATCACGTTGAGGATTTGAGGAAAATATTTCAGAGATGTAGAAGATTCGGTGTTTCTCTGAATGCTAAGAAATGTATCTTTGGAGTCACCGAAGGTAAACTGTTGGGTCACGTTATTTCAGAAAAGGGTATATCAATTGACCCTGAACGTATTGGAGCCATCTCAAGGATTGGTCTGCCAGGCACTCAGAAAGAACTAAGGTCATTCTTCGGAAAGATCAATTTTGTCAGAAAGTTTATAACTGGATTTGCCGAGATAGTAAGGCCACTGAATGCAATGTTGAAGAAAGATGCAAAGGTTGAGTGGACCCCACAAACAAAGAAGGCTTTTGATGAGATCAAACAAGCTATAGTGGACGCTCCAGTGCTGGTCAGTCCGGATTATACAAAGCCTTTTTATTTGTATTCGTTTGCCTCAGAGCACACATGCGCCGCAGTACTAACTCAAAGAACTGAAGAAAAGGATGAGCACCCAATTGCTTTTATGAGCTCACCTTTGAAAGAAGCAGAGCTGAGGTATCCAAGCATTGAGAAACAAGCGTATGCTTTGGTGAAGGCCGTCAAGAAATTTAGACATTACATCTTGAGGAGCAAGATCCACGCGATTGTTCCAGACGCCACAGTGAAGATTTTGTTAATGCAGAATGAGTTAGGTGAAAGAAGAGGAAAGTGGGTCGCCACTTTGCAAGAATATGATATTGAGATACAGCCGATGAAGTTAGTCAGAGGACAGGCTTTGGCTCAAACGATTGCAATGGTTGGTCCAGAACTAGTTCAACAGACGTATGTGTTAGAGGAGGTGTCTCCCGGAGAATGGTATGATGACACAGTATATTATTTGCTGAACCACAGATGTCCCCGCCATTTGAATCCAGTCCAGCGGAGGGCACTGAGAATGAGAAGCCAAAGGTTTATGCTTCAGGGATCAGTTCTCTATAGGAGGAACTATGAAGGTATATATTTGAGATGTGTAGGAAAACAAGAAGCTAAGCAGTTAATGGAACACTTCCATGAGAAGTTTGGAACCGGACACGGAGGAAGTTTAGCCACAGCTCATCAAATCCTGAGAGCTGGATATTATTGGCCCACGCTTTTTAAAGACACATATGAACATGTGAAGGCTTGTCACGTATGCCAGACAGCAGCAAACAGAGGAAGGCATCCCGCTATGCCTTTGCAGCCAGTGATTGAAGTGAGACCATTCGCAAAATGGGGTTTGGATTTTATTGGTATGATTAATCCGCCGTCATCAGGACAACACAGATATATTTTGAAGAGACAGACTACTGCACTAAATGGACAGAGGCTCAGGCCTTGAAGCAGTGCACGTCAGAGGTGGTTATCAGATTCCTTGAAGAGAATATTGTGACAAGATTTGGATGTCCTCATGTCCTGGTCAGCGACAACGGTTCAGCTTTCTCATCGCTGAAGTTTTCCAATTGGGCTTTTGAATATGGAATTACATTGAGGTTTTCCTCCAATTACTATCCGCAAGGGAATGGACTAGCAGAGTCCACAAACAAGAATTTATTGAATGCCATTAAGAAGTTACTGGATAAAAATCCGAAAGATTGGCACACACAGTTGAGGTTTGCTCTTTGGGAAGACAAGATAAGAACAAAGAGTTCCTTGGGAACATCTCCATATCACCTGGTTTATGGACAGGATCCAGTGTTTCCAGTCCAGTTAAGGATCCCTGCTCTTCAGTTTATTCAGGAATACCTCGAAGGAGAGGATCAAGTTCAGACAAGACTGTCCCAGTTAATGCATCTAGAAGAGAAAAGAGATGAAGCTCTTGAGAATCTAACGAAACACCAAGCTATAGTAAAGAGATGGTTTGATAAACAGGCAAAGATCAAGTCGTTCAGGATTTCTGACTTGGTTTTATATTGGGACAAGGCCCACGAGAAAAAGGGTGATCACGATAAGTTCGACAAGTTGTGGTTGGGCCCGTATTAGATTTCTGAAATCCTTGGGGATAATGCATTCAGGTTGCGTACTTTGACAGGAGAGGATGTCCCGTTGCCCGTCAACGGACAGTTCCTCAAGCATTATTTCCAGTCTTAGGTTCTCTCCGAGAGCCTACTTTGTAAAATAGTTAGGTTAGGGTTTGCTTTCCCGTTTGTTCGCTTTCCCGCTCGTTTGCTTTCCGTTTGTTTTCCTTTCCTTTGTTTTGGTTTTGGTTTGTTGCCCTTTGGGTTTTTGGTTTGGCGTTTCCGTCCCTTGAGTTGTCCGCTCAAGTGGTTTTGGTTTGGGAATGGGCAAGGATTTAGGGTTTTCCCGTTGCGAATGGGTGATGATGTTTTAACTTTCACAACGTGGTTTCTTTCACTGGAATTTGCATAAATTTTTGAAAAGGACTAAGGTTATTTTCCTCTTGTTATCATCCAGTTAGTGATTGAACTCGTCTCGGGAGGTTAATCCGTTATTGTGTCTCAACACACGAATCTAAAGACCTTAAAAATCTTACCTATCTCCACTCTGAGTCGTTTTGGTTTCTTGGGAAAGGTTTTGGCAGGTGAAAATCTTACATCTTGCTTCAGCGCCACTGCAATTCTCAAACCCATTGGAGGCTTCATTGCTTGCCAGCCAATCAAGGAATTGACGGAGAAATCAAGTGATGGAAAAGAGAATATGCTTAAAAGAAATATCTGAAAAGAAAAGAAAAATGAGAAAATGAAAATGAAAGAAATATCACAAGATATTGGTTTTGGGAACATACGAGTAACTCCACCGGGGCTATGGACGCCCGGCCGGCAGTGGAGCAATATTCGTGAGAATTGTAGCGATAACCTCGTCGGGGCTATGGACGCCTGACTGGCAGCTAGGCAATGTCCAGGATGCTTTTGAAGTTAAGATATTTATATAACCTACTACGACCAATTCCGGAAGTCGACATGGTTCAGAGATGGAACGAATGCACACACTCACAAGGTTTTAGATGAAAGTGTTTTGATCCAATATCGGATTCTTCTCCCCTTTTGAGTAAGTGACCTTTTCCGTATGATGGTATGAGGAAGACTAATCTGAGTTCAATTCTTAAAGTGTTTTTCAACACTTTCCCGTGGAGTCGCCAGATGTTGTGACCTTTTCACACATCGCCCCATTCAGATGGGGACCCCCTTATTTTTGCT
The DNA here is from genome assembly GCA_007258455.2 of Sequoia sempervirens. Taxonomy (NCBI): domain Eukaryota; kingdom Viridiplantae; phylum Streptophyta; class Pinopsida; order Cupressales; family Cupressaceae; genus Sequoia; species Sequoia sempervirens. The sequence continues at coordinate 9,453 of VDFB02101549.1, forward strand.
CCGTTCCGGTCTTTTGGCTTGGGTTTTTCCTCGCTCTCTCGCTCTGTCTCTTTTCTGGTGTCCGTCTTTCGGGGGTTGTGTCGTCATTGAGCTTAAGCGTGAAGATATTGGCCAATTCTAAAATTAGGGTTTCATCATTTTTGGGTCAAGTCAAGGTCAAGTAGGGCCAGTAAATTGAAAATTGAACTTAGCAATGTTGTCGGTAGACATCCAGCAGGCTTCCAGCCAAATTTCATCAGATTCCGAGATACTTACTATTTTTAGTAAGCCTGCAATTCTGGGCAATTTGTCAGCATTTTTGATATTCCAATCATCACACAGCATTCAGGGTACATCAGACTGCTTGCATGCCAAATTTGAGCAAAATTGGACAACTTACTATTTTTAGCAGTCCGGCTTCGGGGACCGGAAATTCCGGGGAGTCGAGGATGCAGAGATTTTCTTTGCTGTCTGGATATTCATACAGGTTTTAAGGCTTGGCGATGGTGTGACATGCAAACAAGGATTCTCACTCGAGTAAAGGAACTTGCTATTTTAGCGAGTATGCCCACGGTAGCCTCGGCGATTCGGAATCGAGTGAATCCGCAGTAGCCGCCAAAAGCGAAACAAGCGGAGTCTTTTGATCGCATGCAATGCAAATTAAGTTTCCGGCCGGAGCCTAAAATAGGCATCAAAGTCAGAATTTTTGAAAACCGATGTAAACCACCGCGATCAGCATCCTTCAGGCTATCTGCTGGTAAAATTTCAAGTCAAACGGAGCACTTACTATTTATAGGAAGTCAATTTGGAAACAGGCTAAAATAGTAAATCAGGTCATCATCGATTAATGCGTGATGGAGTCGCGATGAGTGAGGAGCGCCTCATCAAAATTTCACGTCGATCGGAGCTTGGGAGCTATCAGAATCAAGAGCTTACTATTTTTAGTAAGCCACCCTCAGAAACAGGCTATAAATAGCGGGGTGACTAAAAGTTGCAGTATCGACAGGTTGAAAAGGTTATGAAGAAGCTGTGTTTAAAATTTCAGGCCATTCCGAGCTTCGGAGGCGCGAATACAGAGAACTTACTATAAATAGCAGGGCACGATGCTGGCGAGGATGATAAAATTTTGTCTAAGTCTGGAGTCTCGTCCAGCAGGCAAGGCAAAATGCGCCCAACTCAGCTAGGGGTGTAGAAAATTTTTCAAGATGCAAGTTCATCCTTCACACAGGGCAAAATGCGCCCAAGGTAGAAAAAGTCAAAAGAAAGTCAACAAGATTTCATCCTGTTCAGGGGTCCAAATGCGCCCAAGGTGAAAGAGGGAAAAGTTGAGGAAAAATTCTAAGTATGAGAAATCCGCCTCAGGGGTCAAAATGCGCCCATCCTTCTCTCTCATCAAAATGCGCCCAACTTACAAGGTGGTCAAAGCAAGGTCAAACATGATAATCCGCCACCCTCATTGAAATGCGCCCATCCTTCTCTCACATCAAAATGCGCCCAAGGTTGCAAGGGGTCAACAAAAAGTCAAAGTTTTTATCCTTCATCACATGCAAAATGCGCCCAGCTTGCAAACTCGTCCTCCTCACCCTCCTAAATGCGCCCAAATGAGCTCACATGAGGACAAAAACAAGAAGTTGAAAGGTCATCCTCCTCCTACAAGGAAATGCGCCCATGTTTGGAAGGAAAAAGGTGAATAAAAGTGGTAAGTAAGGTAAAAATGTTATCTAGGCGTGGTAAACTCAGGGTAAAAGGCTAGGCGTCATCCTCCTCCATAGGCAAAATGCGCCCAAGGTGAGTGGGGCATGATTTTTCTCCAAGTATGTAAGGCGCCTAAGGTGTTAGAAAATATTTGAAGGCGTTGAGGGTGATATAAGGTGTTAGAAAATATTTGAAGATGTTGAAAATAAAATGCTAAGTGGAGTTTGCGCCTGTGTTGAAGGGAGTTATAAGATGTTTTTTTTTTTTAAATATTTTCTAAGGCGTTGAGATGTTTGAAGGTGGTGTGCTAGGCGCCTCAAGTGGAAATAAAATATTTTCTAAGTATTGAAAATTTTTGCCTAGGCGTTGGACTTTTAATGAATATTTTCCAAGTGTGAAGTGATACGGGATGGAGATGAAATGTACAAGGCGTGCCGGGAATGTAAAGTTTCTTCTGAATGAAGTTGATAGAAATTTCCTCTCCACTAGTAATCAAATTTTTCTAAGGCAAGTTTTCAAAAATGCAAAGATGATTTTAAAATATTTCCTAAGGCAAATTTATTTTCCTTGGAAAATACGCCTAGAGCTTCAAGTTGATGAAAATTTTTCGAGGCAAGCAATTTTTCTCAGTGATGAAGTCAGAGATGATGATAACGCAAGGTGATTCATTTTTTTTAGAAGTCAGAGCAACGCAGAGTGATCACAGGCAAAGAACGAGTTTAAATGATGAAAATGATATTTTTCTAAGGTTCAAAATTCGAAAAATTAAATGAACCCGTTCGTTGGGTACCCATGAATTCGAGACATTCTGACGAAAATTTGCTTTTGGGTACTGAATGTTCGTGATGATGAATGGATTTCTAAATCTTTCAAGCTTCGCCGACACTTTTTCAGTAAGGAATTTGATCAGTGCTTAAGTTATGAATTTTCCTAAGGGAGAATTTTAAATTTTCTAAGGCAAATTCAAATAAAATGAGTTTTCAGAGTGAATTTTCTTCGAACGATGAGTCAAAAGGGAATTGCCTAGATGATTTTGATCAAACTCTTTAAAGATGAATTTTCCAGAGCAGATGATGAAGTTAAGAATTCAAATTTAAGTGACGGAGTTCCAGCTGGTGAGTAAAATATGATGAAGTTAAATTAAATTTTTCGAAGAGGAATTCAAAACGCCAGTCAAAGTCAAGTTTCTAGAAGAATAATATTCCCGACGACTGGAGACAAGTGTCAGAAACATCAGAGAGGGAAGATTCGAATTCTTGAAGTGGAGTAGTGGAGTTTAATGGCACTGGCTAAAAATAACGTCTTCTAGAATTCGAATTTTAGCTATAAAATGGAGAAGTTTTTCACTCACTTTCACAGCTGGAAAGCGAATTTGCTCTGAGAGTGGTACGCCTTGAGTTGCTGAGAGGTATTTTGCTGAAGCTTGAGTTTGCTGAGAGTTAAAGGAGACACCTTAAGTGCTGAAGAGAAGGTACGCCATTGTCAAGAGGAAAAGTGTTTGCTGCAATTTGAAGTTGCTTGAAAGGTACGGCTTTGAGCCTAAAATTTGATTTGCTTGAATTATAAGAGGTGCGCCATTGCTTGAGAAGTACGGCCTTGTTAAGCTGAGGTCTGAAATCTGGTTGAAGTCTATTGAGACGAAGCCCCACATACCTTGCATTTAGAATAGAGTACAAATTTCTTAGGCCCTTTCCCTTTTACTTTCGGCATACTTCTTGTTAGTTTTAGAAAAGAATACACATTGCCAAATCATACACGTAAGAATCCCCTTCAATTTACATATCAACTGCTAACTGTGAGAAGTCTGAACAACTACGTAAGTCCCCTTGACATACCGGCAATATCACATCAAGCCAAACTGAGCCTATTCGCACTAAAGGAACCTTGGAGTTGAACGCACGAACTTTCTGGCAATCTTAGCGTGCGGAATACTTTGATCAAGAGAGAATAGAGCGTCCGTTGGGCGACTTTGTTCTGTGTTGGTGCGGTCTCAAAAACCACGTCAACACTTACCCACTGCTGAAATCAAGAAACCCTAGTTTCTCTCTTCCACAACTCCACATTTCCAAGTTTCATTCAACAAAATATCATCAAGCATGAGAAGTTCGAACTTTCTCTTCTCCTTTTATAACTTTCACTTGAAATCACTATTCACTTAAGTTATTTCTTTTTCCACTTTATCAATGAATAGTAACTGAAAAATAGAATTTAACCCCTTGAATTAATAGGCACATGGTCCCCAAAGCCTAAGAAGGTGAAACAGTGATGAAAAACAATATTTTAATCTCCCATAGCACGCCAAACGCGCAATTCCACCACGTCACCAAACTCCAGATACCAATACTGCATTCTGCCGACCAGGTGCCCAAACAGGTGACCCTCTAACCAGAACCATTAGCCTACGAGGATTGACATAATAGGCTAATCCACCAACTCTGATGGTCGTGAAAGAATGGGGACATTACAGTCCACCCTCCCTGAAATTGCTTGTCCCCAAGCAATTATTACTACGAAGAACTTCACTCCCCGGAAGGCCCGAAAGAAGAACTGTGAAACGTCCGATGCATCGCTAACTAACTCCAGAAGCGTCAGCATAAACACAACTGCACACAATATTCCTGGATCCCAAACCCAGGATGGAAGTCTGCCATGTCTGATAACCTCTGACTTCCTCTGCGCAAATCTGATCGCAACTTCACCATGCTGAAAATGGTGAAGCAACCTGTCGGAACCCATCCAAACTGCAGTGATAGACACGTCACCACCCGAATCCCAATACAACCTGAACTCCCATTCATCTGGCATGAAGAGACAGAAATGTCTAGAAACTTCCGCAACACAATATCTCTCTACAGTCTCTCCAAAACACCTATGGAAGTCATTACTAAACCAACCATCATGTCCGCTGGCATCGTAATCACCCTGTAACCATGTATCCGTGTGAAATCCCTGTGACATTAAAATAGCAAACCCTGTTGGATACATATCAGCATGAAGGATAACGGACTGTTGTCCCTGCCAGTAATCCCCTGCAAGCCCCTGAATCGGGTACTGGCAGCCTTTAGTCCCATCTTCTGAAGATGGTAACTCTGGACACAAATAAGAGGTACTCCCCTTGACTACTCCAAGAGAATCACCCTGCGCCCAAGAACTGTGCATCGAATATGAATCATATACAGGTGGATAAAAGAAAAAACTATAAGCACTCCTCACTGTGTACACACTATTAAACTCCTCCGTGAGCCCTGTTTGGCATCCCGATGCACTAGGACGATCCAAAACTCTACGACTATCACCCAACCTGGAACTAGTATCAGGAGTATGATCGGCTTCTAGCTCGGAGAGTGGATTTTCATAGATCAACCCACCATCAAACTCAATCAGGGGGTTATTCACAAACGGCGCGCTCACTCCCTGCTGGTCTGAACCATCCAACTCTGAGTCCCTGGAACAATACACTGAATTGTACTCCTGAATGGGCTCATCAAGCTACCAACCATAGTCCACTGTATGGGATGAAATGACTGATTTGCTCCCAAGAGAGGGAAACAAATCGACACAAGTACCAATCTCCCAAATGGATGTTGCTCTACATATCTCCTATGAAGATGATGGGGTAGCCTCGTCTACTAACACACAACTCTCTAGAGAATCCACCACTACGTCACAAGAGCTATTAGTAATCTGTCCCGCATCATCTATCACGGTACTAACCATAGGAGAACCCGATGCAACGAGTGGTTCTCTACTGCTCTCAACCAAAGTGCTCATCCCAATTGAAACTGTTGCACCTATATCCATGATGGATGTAGTATCCACATCCTCGACCTGCTCACCACCACAATCTATGGACATATGTTCTTCACCAACTGTTGCCATGGAAACCTGAACTGTATCGGAAGTTGGTGAAGACTGTGCCAAACTCGAGACCGTGGTAAGCTCCTCCAACCATGAGTGTGACTCCTGAAGGGCCAGCTGAGCACTCTCCAAAGAATCCATAGTCACCTCGAGCCCATAAGTGAGCTCGTCAACCTCCTCCTCTTTCCCCTTTAGTGCATCGTAGCAAGTGCACCCCCACTCAAGAAGATAATCCCTATCCGCTAGTAACTGTAAGTAATTTTGTTTCATTACCCTAATGGCTTCTCGTAGGGCATGGAATTCTGCAAGGGAAAGGCTACTATCACCGTGCTCATCTGACATAGGAGTACCCCAACCATACGTAGCTAACATCTGTCGAGCAACATCAAAATGCTCTAATGTTGTAGCAATCATGTTATCATTGACCTTAAGTTGCCCAACCAAATGATGAGATCTCTGAAACTCAAGACTCCTATGCAAGTCCTCTGAAACAAAGTCTGCACTGTGATATGAGGCTGAATCATCATCGCTCGCTAACTGATAAGCAGCATTGTGTGTGCTATCAATGTCGCCCACAACATCAACAAGGGTACTGCTGCGATGTACCTCATAGGATGGCTCAACAGATATTGTAGAGGTTGTTGTTTTGGCAGTAGCTTCGCACACTTCTTCTTCCAAAGCAACTGCATATCCGCCTGACTCGCGATCCTGGGATTCAATGCCCATAGATAAATTTTCTGATTGGTTTTCTACGGTCTGATATGGAAGGTCAGGGTCACTAGGGCATGAATCTTCACCACAATTTGCATCGTTAGTACCCAAATCTCGAGTACCC